>CAMXCT020001316.1:32500-67500 GCA_947184155.2 Cladocopium goreaui
TCAAGTCGTCGACGTATGCTACCCATTCACGGGTATAGCGGAGCTTCCTTCCACGCCCCGGCCCGTAGGCTCGATCGACAACAAAACAAAAGTCGTCCGGTCCATTGATTGGTCCGAACGTGAGGCAGATGGGGAGGAATTTCCCCGAGCGAGCCACGATCGCAAGAACTTCCATTGCCCGCCGAGTGTTGGCGATTTGGTTAAATCCTGACACGGCATCTACAAAGCTGTAAAAGATGCTTCCGGAGCACTGCGCCAACACGTCGGAGGACTTCCTACAATAGTAGGTACTCCGCAAAACCCTGGAGTTCACTCGCCTGTAATCGACTACGAGTCTTCTTTTCCGGTGCCTCTTATGAGCAGGAGCTTCGCGAGTTGGAAACGGAGGGCTACCCCATGCCGACGTGCCGCGGACCAACTGGCCCCGCTGACACTCCTCCTCAAGGCGTTCATCGACCCAAGCGGCCGCTTCGCCCTTCAGATGGTGAGGCTGCAGCGACACCGGCGGTCCCGTCGGGATGGTGTCATGGGCGACGTTGCGCACGGTGGTGCGCGGGGATCCTTCCAACCAGAAAGCCGCCGCCTTTCGCGCCAGGACTTCTTGACAGGCTTCGAAATCCTGTCCCGTGCGCTTTGACTTCCTCCCTTCTCCGTCTCCGAACCCCAGTCCTTCAAGGACTTGTTTCCTATACTCGGACGTTCGACGTGGATCTTCTGTCACTTCCTGACCGCTCAAACGGTAGACGGAAAGATCGCTTTTGACCTGTTCCCAATCCTTATGTCTTGCGCGATCATCCCAATACTTCGTCATCTTAGACGAGTATTCTGCGAGATCCTTCTCAAGGCGTTCTCTTTCCCGGGCAGTCAGCTCCGCACTGACGTTGACGTCAGCCTGCGGAACTTCGACCTTAATCTCCTTCTCAGGGACTGCCAATTCCGCGGCTACGTCAGGAAAACCTTGACGCAGCCCGCTGGAAGAGGAGCACGACGCTGGGCTAGATTGGATCCCTCGCCCCTCAGACCATTCTCCGCCTGGGCGATCCGATCTGCGAGGGGCGCACTTCCAGTACGCATCACAGAATGCCGTAGGATAGATACCGCTCATATTTCCAGCGCTTGTCCAATGCTCTCTTCCATCGTCGAAAGGCACCTTGACAGATCCTCTGACAGACCGGTGCGGATGCACTGTAACAGCTAAAGCATCTGGTTTCCGACACCGCAAACTACACGGGGATAGGTCAAAGTTGGACAACCAAAGCTGCCCCTGTTCTACCGGCGTACCCTGGGACCCGTCATCAACCGCCTGAGACACCATACCATATTGGCAGCCATCCGTCCGCACAAAGGCCCACGGCTCAGTCGGATTCGCCAACGTGCCTACGGCAGCAGTGAGGCTCCTTCGATGAAACACCGAGCTGCCGACGGGATTCTCCAGAGAGCCATAGCTCTTTCTTTCTTTTTGACGCGCAAGAACAGAGACACAGTAAGAGAGCAACTCTTCGTTTTCGGCTGAAATTGCTCCTTTTCCTTCTCTGCAGTAATGCTCAAACGGAAGACCGAAATGAACCAAAAGCGGGGTAAGCCAATTGATGATGACATCTAATAGCTGCCGGTCGAGTTGTCTCGAAAGATCCCACCGGCGGCCGTACGCTTCATAAGCTGAATCGACGGGGGGACCTGTAATCACACCAGAGCGGCGAGCCGCGGACGTGAGTCCCGCGTGCCCAGCAAAGACTTCCAGAAACCCTGCCGGACGGACTCCATATCGAGCTAACCACGCCTGCAGCCGACTCACCTCTTGGTCCAAAACCGTGAAAACTTGACCGTGAACAACAGAGCCTTCCCACAAAGCTGCAAGCAGCATGTCAACCGAGGCTGCCGAAGGCGGCTCCTCCCGGAAATCCAAGAAGGAAGCCCGCTCTTCCAACAGCTTGTACCCTGCCTTATCCAACTTCCGGCTGGTACTCGCAGCAAGGACCCCATCTCGATTAATATCGGCCTTGGTGACAACTTCTTTCAGCTTAACCTGGTCTATTACCGGCTGTGTGCCATTGTCGTCCACAGTGCCTTCTTGGTTCAAGTAGGCGAGTACCCATTTGACTCGCAACGATCCTAGGATCGGGCGGTACTTGTGGACCCCAACAGTGGCTTCTTCGACGGACACCTGAGTCACACGGCCAAAATGGCAGATCTTCTGACCTTTCGTGTAAGCAACTACGTCGCCGATGCGCAAGACGAATTGCCTACCTCGGCGTTGAAGGACGAATTCTCTTTGCTCTCCTTCGCCTCTCAGACGTTGCCCTAAAGACGGCGGATCCTCTGGCGACCCTTCATCAAAGAACAGCTCCTCGCGGGAATTGTCTCGGGTGTCTTCCACATCTGCTGGGACCAAAACACAATCTTCAGAATGAGCTTCGACCGAACTGTGGGATGGTTCGTGGACGTTCTTCAGAATCACCCGATTTCCTCTGACCTCGGCAATTTCCCAAGGCCCGGTCAATCCACGCTTCCACGGCACCCGACCCGCCCCCGATGGACGGGCTACAGGGGATTGCCAGACAACCCTGTCACCAACCTTCAGGTCTAACGTCCTTCTGTATCGATTTGCCAGCTTTGCTCTGGCTGCTGAAGAATTCTCCCAATGCTTCTTCACTTTCTGAGCTAAAGAAGCGAACTGGCTGAACTGCCTTCTTGCCCAGTCGCTGATTGGCTCGAACTTCAGGCTGTCCCGGACAAGGTCTTTTTCCAAATCAAGACCCAACGACCAGGATCGCTCCAGGTCTCTCGGTGTGTACCCGTGGGCCCCCGGAGTGTTGTCGAGGACAAATTCTGCCACTGGCAGGAGCTCTGACCACTCGTCAGTCTCACCTCGAGCAATCTCCTGAATGATCACGTGCAACGTCTTTTGCACTTCCTGATGCATTCTTTCATTGGTTCCATTCTCACAAGGTCGCATGCTCATGGAGAACTTTTGTTTGGTACCCATCAAAGCACAAAATTCCGTCATTAGAGCATTGCGAAATTCAGTGCCTCGGTCTGATCTCTCCATGGTCGGAATTGTCCGCGACCGAAACAAACACTTGGAGAATGCTCTTCTCACCTCCGAGTGGGTCAGGGATTTCATAGGCTCAATCAACACCGCGTGGGACAAGCAGTCCAGATAGGTTAGGGTATACCTGAACCCCCACCTGTCCTCACGATTCGGCCCTTCACAGTCTACCGAGACCTCTTGCCAACAGCTGTCTGCAAGGCACCGCGAGGCTTGAGCCGTGACCTTGGTGGGCCGCCCGCGCGCCTTCAGACACACGAGGCATTTCTCTGTCCACTTCTGAATGTCTTCCTTCATCCCTGCCCACCAGACCTTGCGACTCAACATCTTGTATGTCCGATCCGCTGACTTGTGGCCGCCTAGGGCGCCACTGTGGACCTGATCGAAACAAGCTCTGCGCCAAGTCAGCCCATGCATTCCACTAGAACCGAAAGGTACGACGCATACCCAAACCTTTTCGCCAGTGTCAAGCGAGACACTTCTCTCGAGAAGCCCGTCTTCCGCTATGCGGAACGGATCCCCTGGCCTTCTGAGGTGCCCTGCGAGTCCGGCGTCTTTCCTTTGAGCGTCGTACCAAACGCTTCTGAGCGAACCTGTGACTTCAAACTCAAGGACGCCCGCTTCCAACTTGGCGGCAGTTGCGAGATCTTGTCTGGACGGCTCTGCCTCTTCCTGCTCCTCGTCAAGGACTCCAATCCGGACTTCGTCTTCTCGGGCTCCTTCCCACTGAGGCAAAATCCAAAATTTTGACCTCAGATGCAGGATAAGCCGCCAACTCCAAGACTGACCGACAACTGCTATAGTGGGCCGCGAAATCGACTCGTCGACTCGAATCTTTCTGCCGAGCGAGACTGCGTTCCACCATCCCTTGTCACCTTCTTTCTGGAAAGCAACAAGCACCCGCTTGTTCAGCAACTGCCTCCTGTACCCCAGAGCGTCTGGGCCATTTCCGTCATCCCAAGCCGCGAGCTCCGTGGGCTCCCCTAGCAGAACAAGAAGCCTTCCGAAGTTCTGATTCCAGCAGGGAGTTTTCTTCGGCTCTTTCCAAATTCGCTCGCAGGTTTCCTGAAGGAGTTTCCTGTGATTATGCCAATTCAGCTCACTCAGCTCCCATACCGGCTCGAGCTGAGTCAGCCGACCCATTTCAGCGCAGTTGTGAACCAACGTCACCGTGCCATCACGATGGACGCTCCAAGTAACCCCATAAGGATATTCTTTGGATTCGTTCCCTATGTTTGGAAGAGAGAATGGCTCTCCTTCCTTCCATTTTCTACCCGCGACTTTACCAAGTCCGCGAGGGAGCTGCACAAACTTGTCCGGAATTTCCAAACGGAACCAGCTGGTTGCCCATTCCTGGACAAGCTTGAAGTGGACACTGCACGATCTCGGCTCCGAAGGAGAAAGCGGGCGCGACCCGATCACGAACAGCTCTTCTCCATCCAACTCAACTTCCTGAGCTTCTTCTCTTTCCTGAGCCCCTGCGCGCAGGTCATCTGCAGCTTCCTTTTCGATGCAGCTCGAACATCTACTGAAGGCATAGGTGCGCTTTCCACAGGCGCATTTTCCGTTATGCTCCCAGTGTTCCCTTCCAGGCTCCTGCGCCAAACTGGAGAGCGGCGGGTCTGCAAGACCCTTGATGAGATCCAAAGCCAGAGCATTGGCCACTTGTCTGACTTCGTCTTCCTTGGGAACACGCGTGATCACTCCATAACCACGGGTTGGTTCGATTGGAAAATTCTTTCGCAGCTCTGGGCACGCCCCCAGCAGTAGCTCAGCGTCTGGCCTCACCTTCCAAAGCCTTGGGTTGACGCTCCAAACTGCTTTCAGGTTCGCCCACCCAGCGACTACCTTCCGAATCTCTCCCCGTTGTAGGTTCCTAGCTTGCAGCGTCACCTCAACCAGGAGAGGGAAGCGAAGCAGACCCACGATCAACCCTCCTTGCCCGATTCCAACCACAAAATCAGGGATGTGGTAGCCGATGCTTCGGAGCACCGTAGCGCAAGAAGTTAGAATGTCGACCCTGGCTCTCTTGATTTGCTTTTCTCCCTTCAGATGCGCCGTCGCGCCGTCCAAATGAGACGCAACCCCATCGTCATCTTCAAACGCACCATACACAGCCTGGATTGACAGTTTCCACCCTGGCATGGCGCTCGTGAACAAAGAATGCAAACGAGCAACTTCCGCAGCATTTAGTCCGTGATCCACGTAGTCCCCAACAAATAGGACTTTAGCCTCCAAACCCTTTCCGTCAGAGCTGAGGCGTCCGATCTCTGCCGTGCCAGACGCGGAGTGTCTCGACACGAGGCCACTCCCGCGGTCTGCAACGTCGCCTAATTCCGCGGAGCGTCCCGAAACGGAAACGCTCCCGCGAGCCTCTTCTGCTGAGACTTCCTCTGGAACCGCATCGTTGCCTACCGCCCACGCAACAGGAATGGACGGTTCCTCCGTGTCCCCGCCCAAATATTCTTCCAGACTAAACCCTTTCAGATGGCCTGAAAGCCCTTGAAGATCCCGAGTACGCCCTTGGAGCAAGGCGTCTCTTTCCTTGGGATTTCTTGAGAATCCATCCCCAAGCTTCGCACTCCGCCCACTAAGCGATCGGATCTCAGAACCATCAGCAAGAATCTCTGCTACCCACCGTACAAGTTTCACATCGGAACCGATTTCAATGTGCTGCGCTCGAGTCAAATTCGAATGGTCGGTCCAGCACAAAGTCTTGATCGATCCGAAAGTCTTCCGCGTCTGTCTCTTCACCTCCAATTGGGCGAAGGCCTCTTGCACTAACGGTGGCCATGATTGCTGAGGCGCTGTCAAACTACGCGAGTGAGTGAGGAGGACTTTCATCCTGCTCAGGTCTCGAGACATTTGCAAGACCGTTCCACCGACTGCAATCCCTGATGCGTCGGCGATCTGTTCGAGCGGGCAGACTCCTGCAATTGCCGCCGCTTCATCAAAAACTGTGAGTTCAATTGCTTTGGCCATCATCTGCTTGATAGCCTTGACGGCCTGGCACCCTTCCGTGTTGCTGCTTCCCAAGCCGCCTTCCGGAAAGACCGCTCCTGACTTTTGGTATTTCGAAAGGATTTTTGCACAGTGACCGAACTCCGCTGGGAGGTACGTCCTGAGCCAATTTGTACACCCCAAGAACTGCTGGATGTGGAGTTTCTCCTTTAAAGGAGCGAAATCGCGAACCGCTTGCGACCTCTCTGGGTCAGGCGCAGTCCCGTTTCTGCCGATCAAGTGGCCGAGCAATTTACCTTCAGTACAGCACAGCTCTGCTTTAGCCACGCCGTAGCTGAATCCGAAAACAATACTCTTGTCCAAAAATGCTTCCAAGGAGACAAGATGGTCGAGCAGAAAACGGTCCGCTTTCGGATACCGCTGTCCCATTGACTCCCGAAGCTTGTCATAGTAGAAGTCGGTCGGGGTCTCTTCGGCCATTCGGTCGATTTCTCCCGGGACTTCCACGATGTGAAACACTGGCTCTGTGATGGTGCTCCTCCAGGGCACCTGGCCTCCAGTTGGCTCCTTAAAGAACCTGGTTTCGCCCACCCAAGGACGTCCCCTAAAGACCCTCGGATCATCGTTTCTCTCATCTTCCCACTCCAGCGGTTCGCCCGTCAGAAAATGACCGACGGTCACGCGTCGTGGTCCGACCGCTGCGACCTCGCCAGGAAACCCGTCACTGTCGAGCTCATAGAGGTCTTCACGAACCTGCTCATGAACTCTGACCCAGCCACCTGGAAATGTCGCCCAGCGGTCCTCGCAATCTGACTTCTCTGTTCGACTCGTGAAGGCAAAACTTGCCGGAGCGCCGGAGAACAACGCCGCAACCCCAACTACGGCCGCAAGCAACCCATATCCTCTTGTCTTGCTTTTCAAGTCTCGCGGTTGCTTCCTAGAGCCACACCTGCAGCCTTGCAGGCGGACGACTTCCTTCTCTTCCTTTTGGCCACACGCGTGGCATTCCTCCACTCTAACCGCCATACGTGGGCCGCCGCAGTGGTCGCAACGCTCTTCCCTTTCCGAAGATTCGAAAATCATATCCAAAGCACCACAGCCGCACTTTTTCGATGCAGCCAAGCCGTTTCGCAGTTCCCCCACAGGGTCCCCTTTCTCAAGGACGATTTCTTCCTGCCTAGGCGTGACCAAAACCATGCCTTTTCGGCTTCCTGTATCCCAGAGACCAGGAACGACTTCAATTCTTCCTTCGATTGGGAGGACGGCTTGACACTGAGACGCGTCACAAAGGAAATCTTCTTCCACACAAACCGGAACCAGTGCGCCCTCGCCGGGCAGAAGTTGAACTTCTTCATCGCCGGCAAACACCACTGGAGCCTTGCGACCGCTTCCAGGCTCGTCTGCATCCTGGAGCGTCGCATCAAAAGCAGAGATAACCGACTGCAGCACGTATGCTCGGTCCTTCCTTTCGACAGAAGAGTCTTCGCACCGGGGGATCCTCACTCCCAAAGTGTCCAAGATGTGCGACTGAGGACCTGGGCGGAAACCGAGACCGCGGCGCGCCTCGCAATCGAGAGCACGCCCGCCGAGAATCAGTCCGTGCCAGTCACTTGTTCCTTTGGCTGCTATTTTACAACGAACAAAAAGTTCGTGGCCGTCCACGGACTTCTCGACGCTGTTGCCTTCTTGCAACCGAACACGAAGCACGACCGATCCCTTCAACGGAACCGGTGATCCGCTCGCGATCCCATGCACGTACTCTGGATAGACCCATTGTTCGAACTGAATAATGGGGAAACGGGAATCATCAGGCTTCAACCCTAGGGCAGCAGCTCGGTTCAGGATGCTCACTACAAGTTCCTCGGTGACGTGGTTCGACCCTGCTCCTCCGTCGAGCAACGTCTCCACTCTCTTGTCTAAGACCTTTGTCACCGTTTTGTACTGATACCCGCCCCGCTCATTCTCAACGACTTTCCACCATGCCTTTGGGATCTCGTCCAAAGAGGTCAGCGCTTTGCTGGCTCCGCCATCTTCTCCGACGGATCGCGTTCCTGCCGCGAAAACTGCAGCAGCAACCGCTGACCCTGGAGAATCCTCGCCTGGCTTCACTGCTACGACAGTGAAGGCAGCGAACGGGTTGGTGAGACCTGCTCCACTTGGACCTGAGTTCCAGCCCAGGACCGACCCGCTACTGTTCCCCGATTGGCCAACAGCAGGCGCTGTGGGCAAGGAGTGGGACATATCGCAGGCGTCGCCCTTCTTGCACGCCCCGTTCTTAGCGAAGAACGGACACGGCCGATCGCTCTTTTCCTTCGGCTTCGGCTGCTGCTCCGGCGCAGGCGAACCCTTGCCTCCCTTTCCTTTTCCTTTGCCCTTAGATTTCCCTTGGCCTTTCGCTGGGTAAGACTCCTGTCCTCCGGACTGCCCTGACTTCCCTTTACCTTTACTTTCCAGAGCCTTCTTCCTCAGATCCTTGTCGTGGGAAAATGGACAGTCTTTACCCTTGCTGCAAGAACCGTAATCTCTGAAATTCCAACAGAGCCTCTCTTTCCTTGGATCTCCAGCGGTGACCGCAACTGGAGTTGGCTTAGGCTTCGCCTTAGCCTTTGGCTGGTTCGGCGTCGTCTCAGAGAGCTCTGACGACGACGCAGCATACACCGCATTGGCTGTAGCCCTGTTCGTCGCTTCGCGTTGCTCGAACTCCAGGACAACTCGGTGAGCTTCTTCCCACGTCTGTGGGCCACGAAGCCGATCTTCTTCCTGCCAGATGCGCTTGTCCGCTCGGATTTCCTTTTGAAGAGAGGGAGGCATCTTCATCAGATAGCTCAGAAACAACTCTCTCGGTGTCTTTCCAAGCCCGACCGCCTCTAACTCTGCCACCGAAGCTTCAAACACTGGCTCAAATTGATGGCCCGTCAGCCGGCCCTTGACCAGAGAGGCGTGTTCGGCATTAATACGGATTTCACGCTCTTCGCGGCTTTCACTGAACATCAGATGTTTGCTCTTGATCCTTTCGTAGACTGCACCAGGATCAGAAAGAACTTCTCCTGCCTTCCATGCAGCCCGATACATGTTTGAATATGTCTTCAACCTGGAGCCGCGGCATCGCGCCCGCAAGGCCAAGAGCATTTCACGGTGGCTCATGCCCTTGCAAGAGTTGGCCAGAGCGCAGACGTCCTCAAATTCCTCGTAGAACTGAGTCACGTCCCTTGAGTCAGCCCTGTCGTCGCCTAAAGTGGGCCAGTGAAGATCTGTTTTCACTGCTGTGACCGACGAGTCCTTTCCACGCCCAGCGAGCGCTTCCTTCAGAACTTGGGTCTGCGCCTCCAGAGCGGCCGCAAGACTCAGGTCTTGACCACCGCCGGCCGAAGAGCCGATCTCAGACTCCGCCTTATCTCGTTTCAGCGCTTCCAGCTCCATTTCCAAGGCCGCTAGACGAGCGCGAAGTGGAGAGTCCCCTTCCTTGTCCGGGTTCTTACTCGGGACTTCGGAACTTCCGACGCCGCGTCCGTTGACTGGACCGCGGGCGGCCGCTACTCCGTCCATTCTTCCTTCTTCCGATGGAGTGCTGAACAGCTTCACAGGACTGGAGCTCATTTTCCCTCCAAGCTTCTCGATCACTTCTCCAAGAGCTATGATGGAGAGCTCCCGATCACTGTCGTCCAGCGTCTCATCTTCCACGGTCGCCACGAACTTGTCCCTCAGGTACCGAACTCCCTTCACTTTGTCCGGTCCGCCGAACTCCGCGTACAGCTCGATCATCAGTTCAGCTTTTCGGGTCGTTTTCTTCAGCATTCCAGGAGGAACTGAAGCATCCAAGCTTCGCAAGGCGTTAATGACACGGCCTATCCGCGCCAAGTACGCTCCGAACTCCTCGGCCGAAGGATCATAGAGAGCATCCAAACAACCTTTCAGGCTTGAGACACTGGCGCCCACAGATCCTACTGAGGGTGGCCTCGGGCTGTTGTCGCCACCACCTGCTTCGGATCGGACAGATCCCGGAGATGCAGGCGTAGCCGCGACCGAGGGCGAGTAAGCCGGAACCAGTTCCTGCTCCTCTTCCTCGTCTTCCTCCGGCAACGCTTCGGCCTTGCCAGCGCCGTAGAGGTGGACCATGACGGCACGCCAAAGGTCTACCTCCTCCTTGGTTGACAGTCCCCGGCCATCTCGCCTGACTGTCGGCCTCTTGCCCGGACCCTTACGCCATCTCTGCCACTGAGGAAAGCTCAACTCTCCTGGCGTCTCGACCCTGCCAGCGTCGATAGCTTCTATCAACGTAGTCCCTTCAGGTTCTCCAACAACTTGCGAACTCATTCCGCGGCCGTGCCGTGAACCACGAGCACAGCCCGCGGATCAGCCCAACACGGCGCGTCGTGGGGCGAAACGCTCCCAACGACCGCAGCCGATCTCTCAAAGATCGAAGTTTCCCAGAACAGCCCCCAATTGTGAGGAACGCCAGTACAGAACACAGAACCGGCGCAGCTGCTTTTCCCCCCTCACGAGGATTGCGGTCGTGAGCAGCGTTCGCTACTACGTGCCAATCAAGCTAGTTAAGCTTGAGCCAAAACAAGTTAGTGAAACAACTATACAACATGCATGTGAAACATGTGTGAAAACCGTGGCAGAACTAACACTACTACGCAGCTAGACTAAGATGTGTCACAATACATACATACATACATACATACATACATACATACATACATACATACATACATACATACATACATACATACATACATACATACATACATACATACATACATACATTACATATATACATATATACATACATGTATATATATACATATATACATATATATATATACATATACATATATCTACATATATATATAGATACATATATATATAGATACATATATATATATACACATATATATATATATAGATACATATATATATAGATATATATATATATACTTATATATATTTACTTATATATATATACATATTTAATTATTTATATATACATATACATATAAATATACACATACGTATATATATATATACATAGTTATGTATATATATATATACATACATACATACATACATAATTACATACATGCATGCATGCATACATACATACATACATAGATACATGCATATAAATAGAGAGAGAGAGTGGGGCGCCACCAGGTCCCCAAACATACGTGGTTTTAAGCGTTTTTTTGACTATCTTATGCTTCTTTTTCATCTTTTGATCATATTTGAAAGATCAAAGTTCTTGGGAGATGTACTGTTTTTGGTTTGTTAATCCTTAGCTCTATTCTTGGTTGCTTGCTTTTTGTAGCTCTATTGTTTTTTGATAGGTGGTCTTAGTGCATGAATGGCAAAGTTCTTCGCCCAACAACATCTTGAAACATAGAGATTCATTGTATCAGTTGGTACTTCATGTATATATTAATGTATAGGTACCACCTAGGTATACAGCTATTGCAAAGACGGTATATATGTATATATATATATACATGTACATAGCACTTTGTATTTGCATTGGTGGTTTTTGATATTGGACTGCCAGGTCGCCTTTTGGTTGACATCATAGTTCCAGTGGAACTCTTTTAGCAAATGAAAGTGCAAATTCCAATCTACTGTCCCTCCTCAAGTAGTTGCATTTTTTTTTGCATACTTCATGGTAACTTGCTGCATCAATGAAAAGCAAGGTAGCCATTCTATAGATGCAGTTGTTTGGTAAGGTTGCTTAAGTGGTTCCTTTACTTGGTCTTGTGCCCTTCTGGTTACCATGATGAACTTATACTGACATAGTTTAAGTTTTGCCCACAGCCATGAGTACATTTATGGTGATAAAATGTCTGCCGTTATATTTGCAGTGACACAGCAAATTACCATGGAATATGCAGGTAAAAACGCCTTTTCTGAAGCAAGGGGTGCATCCCAAGAAGTAGTATATCGATGCTAAATGGTAGGACGCATGTAGTATTTAATATATTGATAGCATGCATGGCTTTGCAACAACATTCTAGATACTTTAGGTAAAATACAAACAATGTATAGTTGAACTACGCGCGAGCAGCAGCATTCTTTCAGCATGCTGTTTCTGTCACTTTGGAGGCAAGAAGTTTCCATAAATCGCGGTTTTCTACAACTTAAGTGGCCGAAAGTGATAAAAATGTGCTGTGGTATTGTACCAGTTCATGCTCATGGAGGAATAAGGATAATGCTTAATGCAGCAATGGTAAAATGTGTGTATATTGGGTTCGGTGGGCGTTGGCCAGTTCTTGGGCGAGAATTCTGGTACTTTCGGACCTTGAAGGTAGTTTCACAGAGGGCAAGTTCTGGCCAGTAAGCGCGGGGAACGCCGCGACGGAACGGAAAGGAATTTTTTTTATACGGAGTGATAGGGAATTACTGAAGACAATGTGAAATTCCGGAGATTGTGGGTGTTAAAGGGTATGACCTAGGTATATTCTTGGGAAGAGATAATGCGGGAGGGCCGGTACTCGTTAGAGCAGGGAAAATCAAATGAATTAAGTGCCCTGTGGTACTATGGGCGTTTGAGCTGAAAGATTCGGTGGGGGGTTGTACTGAAGAGAGTCAATTTAGAAATTTGAAGAAGTGAGTAAAGTTGAGATCTGTGAAGGAGAGTTGCCTGGACCATTTTAATGCAAACCTGAAATTTGCATTGGGGAGAGACGAAGGTATAATAAATGAAAGAAGGGGTCAAGAGCCTGAAAGGCAGAGGAATCTTGGGAGCAAGCGGAAAATAACATCCAGAATGGGTGAATAATTAAGTAATGAAGGCCCCAAATATGTTGCACTTTTGAGACTAGAAAAGAGGGGTCGAGAGCACAGGGGCTGATGTCTGATTGAAAATAGAAGGACGCAGAATCGGGAGTCAATACAGCTGTGCTTGTGGTGGAAACAGAAACAGGGATAGAGGTCGCCACGCGGCAGACCTTCTCCATCCATCTTGCGAGGCCCGAGCATCCGCTATCTCTCAAAATGCATTTCGTGCGAGACGTCCTTCAAAATCTGCAAAATGTATGTTGTTGCCCCCTCCCCTCTGTGGTCGGGGGATTGTGTGGGTGGATGCAGCGTAGCAGCCGTAGGTGAGTAGAAGAGAGGTGGTATATAGGTACGCTATGAATGGTATATAGATTGCGTACAGGCATGCAATGGGTAGTTTGTCAACCGTAGGATAACATATGAGTAGTTTATAGGCAGTACAAGCAGGTTGTACATATGTGTCTATATATACACCTAAATATTTTGTAGGCAGTATGGCTCTCAAATGCTGCCAATAGTGGAAGGTTGTGGCTCTGAAATGCTGCAAGCAGCATGCAAATGAAAGATTTTCGGGGAAAGGAGGGCACCATACCATTGGCCCAGGGACCACGAACATATGTACTTTTGTTGTGTTGTGTTATATATATATACTGTATGTATATATATATGTATATATATATATATGTATATATATATATACATATATATATATATGTATATATATATACATATATATATATGATTATATATATATATATGTGTGTGTGTGCACTTGAGCACGACTGGGATATAAACATCCGAACGATCTCTGTCACCATCCACAGAGCCATGGAGGCCGGGCCTTGTGAAGATGGTGTGGGTAAACCTGAGGACTCGGATCGCCTCATCCACCACCATCATGGCCTGGGATTCGGCTGGGATGACAATCATCCGATGACAATCCCCAGGTGGTCTGGTAGTATAAAGCCAAACAACCAGCCAGAGCTTTGGGGCAATGCTCAAATGGTTTTTTATGGTTTTTTTTCAAGGTTTGCAGATGGGGCGTCCTCGTTCACGACCAGATTTGACAAAACCCTTGCTCAAAAGTCTCGGAAGTTGTTGGTTTTTGACTCCACAACAGACCTTCAAATGAGGGATTTTTAGCGTCGCACAGGGCCCCCCCAGCATAGTCTTTCCAAGCAAAAAACGAAATGCTCCAAGCGAATTTTAGATTTTCTGCTTCCGATTGATTCTCAATCAAACGCTCCGAATAGATAGGGACTTCAAGCAAGTTCGAATTCAGCTATATTTCTGACCCCATGTTGGGTGCCACCATAGGACTTTCTGGGATCCAGAAACCAACACAGATGTCTCCAAGCTCCAACCACCCCAGCAAAACCCAGCACCTGGCTATAGGAGATGAGTTTGGCCCAAGCAAAGACCAGCACTGCCGCTATCTCCACCTGCGACGAGTCATTGGGATACCAATGGGCTAGAAAAAATCACGAATGTTTCACAGATATGTAGCATTTGACCATCTCAAAATGGGAGTAGCTAATTTTGAGCCATGCCAGCCATGCCCCCAAAAAACAACCGTTGTTCGCATGTCGAAATCGCGCAGTGTCCATCGATTTCGATGCAGTGAAAATGACCAACCATGGCTGTCTGACACGCCTCGGCACAAGCAAACTTGTCCTGATCGAAGTAGCCAGCTGCCGCTGCGACCTAAAATGGCTGGATGTGTGATGGATATCAATGGATGTTAAGTGGATAGCTCCAAGCCAGATATGATCAGCCCATTCCGCTAACCTGCGGTTACCTGCGGTTACCTGCGGTTACCTGCGGTTCTTCGATCGACATCCGCGAAGAAGAGAGAAATAACTCGACATCCGCTTCCATTTAATCTCAGTATCCCACACCACGTTTGAAAGAGTGTGGCAAAGACGTCCAATCAGAACATCCAAATCCGAACTGCAAAGCAGTTAAGGTCCCCTGCCAAAGCAGAGGATGGCTTGCCGCTAGGTGTATTCAGATCGACCTGCCAGGCGCATGGCTATTGTTTGGGTCCGCTTGAAACTGCCAATCACTGTAGCCTACCCTGTTGATGCACTAGAATTGGCAAGTGCTTGTATGGGTTTGATAGGTTCCACATGAGTGTTGGCCAAATCTCCCCGTCCTTTGTTCACACGAAATCTAGGTGGTTGATCATCATCCACCCTATTAAAGATGGTCATTTGGTGGGCTATACATGATGTATACCCCATTTCAAGACACAGCCAAATCGGATTGGCTATGATAGATATAATCCCTTCCCCCGTTCATTTGGTCAACACCCCCATTGGGACCATAGGTTTATGGATAGAAATGGGCTGTTTATTTTTGTTTTATGGGATTAGTTGGCTAGATATCCCATCATGTTAAACAGCCCATAAAACAACAAAAACACATCATATCAATGGGATTAGTTGTTTTTTCATGTGATATCCCATCATATTGTCCCATAAATATCCCACAAAAAATATTTAAAAAAGAAACACCATCATCACTGCGGCTAGTCATCCCCTCGGAAGTGTCCTGCAGGTGTTCCCAGAGAGGCACTAGCACCTCCCTAGCCTGGGTGACCCACGGAAAAGCATTTCGGACCTGGTGAAATAGGGGAAGGAACCAACCATGGTGATGGCACGTGAAGATAATAGGATAACAATGGAATATATATATATAATATAACCTATACTTATCATATTCAATATGATGTTTGGATGTCTGAAAATCACTTATTAAATAACAACAATTCAATGGGAATGTGATGATAGAGCATCAAATTTGGGGGCATCCCATTCTCAGACAAACTCATATGTACAACCACCAACCAAACAATTCAGGGTCCATTGTGTCAATGCTTCTAGATTCTAGATACACAGAAATGTTGTCAGAACATCTGAGTCATCTGAGCAAAAAAACTGTTAAGGGATATTTCAAAGATTTCCAAGCGACTGTATACGGTGTATACGTGAATTTCAAGCCGCGTTACTCCATAGGAAGTTGTGAAATTCTTCCAGTTGAATCCGTTGCCACGGCCTAATCCTTTTCATTGGATTTCTACGGCCTTGCAACAGGTAAATGCTGAATTATTAGTCAGTTGGGATGATGAAATTCCCAATATATATATATATACAATATATATATGGAAAAATAAAAAATCTTCCAAACCACCAACCCATATGAATATTGATTCATATTGGATTGCCCCTCTATCGATGAAACATGGCTTTATAATCTTTATACGAAAACTCTCGACCATTTCGTGACAATCACCGAACAAGTGCGGCGCCATCATAGAATTGCTGCCCAGATCTCCTACAGCCCTGAATTTCAATGGAAAACTCGGGGGTCATATCCATCATATCCGGCAATGAAAAAGTTGTGAATAGTTGTGAAAAATTCGTCCATAAATGGCTTAGGTTACTTCAAATGTGAGAGATTTTCCCATGGTCCACCACTGGTTGCCTCCTCCTCGTTGATTCTGATGTGCACGACCGCCCCGCTGGGCGCTGCCGGCGGATTGGGCTCCTCGGAGATGATATGTGGTCTCAATGTAGAAATCCCCTACTTAAACCCATAGTTTCTAGGGCTGTGTTTAATACCTCTGGAAGGGATGATTCATGATTCTTAATGTGTGTGTGATGCAGCATGTTATGGTGATGATGAACTTGGAGCCAAAGGAATGAAATGGCTAAGACTCTTTGACCCAGTTCCCACCAGAAGTTGAAGTGATCAATACTAGAAATGCCCAACATCTTGACCGATCTATAAGTTACGCGCTTGGGATCTGCCCCTGGAATAGTATTATTCACCTAGTCCAGCAGAAATCAAGGGCTGGGAAGTCCAGTGGGCAGCGCTTCCATACAAAGATGATCAAATGTGAGAGTATGGATGAGTATGGAATCCTGCTATAGAGACTGTGACCAACCAGATTCCCCCCATTGTTCAAATTTGCCATCCCACCAACCCAATGAGACCAGTCCGCCAGTCTCCAGTTTGACTGCGCCAGAGCATGGTGCGTCGAGCTGCGTCCACCGAAACCCAGGGAAGCCCTTCATGACTTGGCAAGGTAATCGCTTCTCGAACCCCCTGAAAGATCCTGACAGAAGGGGAGGGATATTTGACACCTGCGTCCAACCCGGGCCGTCGTGCTGGCCTTCACAAGTCATCCGTGGCAGGCTCCGGCAGCTGGCGCAAGTTCAACGCATCGCTTTGCAGGGCGACTGCCAGATGGATGATGCGTCCATGACACCAGAGTAGCTGCCATCGTTACCTTGGAAACTGCACTTGGGGAGCAACACGACCTACAGCCTCTGCAGTTCCGATGCTCGATGTTCTGAAAGAGTGCATGACCAAAAGAAGTGTGTGAAATATAAAAGTCGCCATGGTCTGACATGTTGTTCCCATTGCATCTGCAGGCTAATCCAAAGACCCCCTGTAGTCTCAAATGTCTCAAATGACAAAGGAAAACTACAGTAGACATTTGAATCAATAGATGCTCCACTCCTGTTAGATAAGTGCATGGAAGAAATATTGCACCAGTTGATCGGTGGTTTCTCCCATTATTTGTAAGGTTTCAACCGTCCAAGGTGGTGCAGGATTTCTTCCATCCATAGTATGTCACGGGTGTAGAATAGTTTTTGGTATTTTTTTTGCCTCAGGTTTTGGAATTTATTTTGGCGTTCTTTCCGTTTGCCTTGTATTTTCAACAGTTTGGAACTAGAACCTGTCATTCTGCATGGTATTTGCTACATTTTGGCATGGTCACTTTGCATTTTGCATGGTTTTTGCATGTTTTTGCTACATTTGGCCATGTTCACCTTCCATTTTGCATGGTATTTGCCACATTTTGGCATTCCAACCTCGCATTTGCATCATATTTGCTACATTTTGGTACTTCAAAGGTTCATGTGGGTCTCTTGAGGGTTCTTTAGGCGTTCATTTAGGGTGTCATTTAAGGTTTCATTTAGGGTTTCATTTAGGGTTTCATTTAAGGTTTCTTTACGGTTTCATTTAGGGTGTCTTTAGAGTTTCATTTAGGGTTTTTTCTGGTTTCATGTAGGGTCTCTTATCGGGATTTCTTATCAGGAGTTCTAAACGTTCAAATGGGTTTCTTTAGGGATTCTTTAGGGTTTCATTTAGGGTCTCATTTAAGGTTTCTTTAGGGTCTCATTTAGAGTTTCTTTAGGGCTTCTCTAGGGTTTCATTTAGGGTTTCTTTAGGGTTTCATTTAGGGTTTCATTTAGGGTTTCTTTGGGGTTTCATTTTTTGTTTCTTTAGGGTTTCAATTTAGGCTTTCAATTTAAGGTTTCATTCAGGAGTTCATTTAAGCTGTCTTTAGTGTTTCATCCCAGGGTTTCTTATCAGGATTTCTTTTCACGATTTCTAAACGTTCAACTGGGTTCCTTTTGGGCTCCTTTAGGTTTCATTTAGGGTGTCATTTAGCTTTAGGGTTTCATATAGGGTTTCATTTAGGGTTTCTGTAGGGTTTCATTTAGGGTTTCTGTAGGGTTTCATTTAGGGTTTCATTTAGGGTTTCTTTAGGGTGTCAATTTAGGGTTTCAGCTAAGGTGTCAGTTAAGGTTTCATTTATTTTTTTTCAGTGTGTTGTTTAGGGTTTCTTTGGGATGTCATTTAGGGTGTCATTAAAGTTTCTTTAGGGTTTCATGTATGGTTCTTTAGGATTAATTTATGGTTTCTTTAGGGTTCATTTATGGTTTCTTTTGGGTTCAGTTAGGGCTTCATGTAGGGTTTCTTATCAGGATTTCTTTAGGGTGTCTTTGGGTTTCACCTAGGGTCTCTCTAGGGTTTCATTTAGGATACAAACAGAACAGAATAAAGCAAAAGAAAATGAAAAACAAAGAGACAGTAAAGACAGGAAGCAAAGAAGCAAAGGAGCAGGAAGTAGAGCAGCAAAAACACATGCCTGGATGAAGAAACAGTAGAATAGTAGAAGTAGAAAGGCACAGAAGTACAAAAGCAGAGAAGCAGGGAAAACAGAGAAGCAGAAAAGCTAAGAAGCAGGAAAAGCAAAAAAGCAGAAAAGCAGAGAAGCAGGGAAAGCAAAAAGCAGAAAAGCAGAGAAGCAAGAAAAGCAGAGAAAGCAATGTAAGCAGAGAAGCAAAAAAGTAGAGAAGCAGAAAATCAGAGAAACAGGAAAGCATAGAACCAGGAGCCAAAAAAGAACAAAACCTGCCGCGAAAAAAAAATAAATAAATAGCCCTCCGTATGTCACTCCTCCACGCAAGCAACCCCCGGTTCGAAAGGCAAACCCCCGCCGCTATCAGGTCGCTGTGATCTCGCAGCTGTTCGTGAAATCTGCGCAGGTCGCAACAAACTTCGTTCAGGGCAGTCTCTTCTTCCACCTGAGACCATGAGTCGACTGGCCTCCCGGCCCCAAATTCAGATCAACAGAAGATCTCCAACTCATCAACCACCCCAACTCCACTTCTTACCATCATTTTCCCCAACAAAACCGACCATTTTGGGGCACATCCTTTCAACACAAAAACTCATCACCCATCCGATGTTTTGTGCCAGCCACATAAACCAGGGCCATGGAGTTCACACAGTGCCGTTCAGGGCCATCCCCACCCAGGCACTGGCCATCCATAAAGACATGACCCAGGTGCCCTCCGCAACTGCGACACAGGATCTCACGGCCACCAGAGACCCTGAAGCTTGGGCTTCAACGGGTTCAATGTTTTTTGAACACTTGGGAGAATGGCAAGCCAAGTACAGACCGCAAATCGAAGGTATGGGTTGGGAAACAAGTCACGACTGGTTTTGACACAAAGTTTGGTGGTTCCTCAATGTTCCTCAAACAGTTTCCGGTTGTATTTGTGGATCCCCTTGGGAAAACATCATTTGAAACCACCACCAAACCACCACCAAACCGGCCCTAAAAATGTCATCCGAAGCTCCAATCCACTTGCGCAACCACAGAGGCCAAAGATTCATCGAAATCCATGGCGAGGCATCCTTGAAGGGCCAAGTAGGGTTGCCATATGTTGCCATCATGTTGCCATATGTTGTAATCCAACACGCTTGGCTAAAATTCCAATTTTGATGATTTCATACAGCCCAAATACGACTGAAAGTACTGAAAGTATTCACTGGAATCGTCCCTTGGTCCAAAGTAGTTGCAGAGCTGACAAAAATTGCACCTAGGTGGAAATAAGACGGTAGTGAAAGTTTGCTCATGCGCATCAACCCTGTTGAGTCTTACCATTTCTTTGCAACCAAACAAGATACCAACTCAATGTAGGTGACTTCCTTGTAATTTGGCACGTGCCTCCCTTTTTGGCGGCAAACAAGTCAAACTTGTCCACGGCTGGACCCCAATCCACCTGTAATCACGAAAGTAAATCACCTGAAGAAATGCGAAAATGCAAATATATCACTCTAGTCCACTCTAAAACTTCTTTGATAAGTTTCCTTTCCAAATTAAGCTTTTGGCTGGTTGGTCTACATCCCCATTCTTGGTGGTTTCCAAAGGCAGCAGTTTTCATGCAGTATCCAGGGTTTCCCCGGTCATCATCGCACAAATCCAGATCTCAAGCACCGAACCAAGCTTCTCGAAAATGCTGCCCACCCACAGCCATTCTTCATCTTGCCCTGAAAGGAGTAGAGTGGCGTGGCACATGCTGCGCAACCTCGACACGCCGGTAAAAGAAGTACGGAATGTTTCCTGAAATGGAAGATCTGAATCAAGAACCTCAAAATTGAGATTCGAATTCCGAATAGACCATAGTTTGGCACAGCTCCACTATTTCCGGGAGGAATTGGTTCAAGCAATTCGCCGACTCCAGGGAGCAAGAGTCCATTCGACGTCCCCAATTTTGAGACAAACCCATGTGAGTCGAGTATGGCCACGTCATGGCGGCCAGTTCTCCCCTCCGCTTTGCACTGCAACCATGTCCGCCAAAAGACGGAAATGCCCGTAGGAAGGGAAGAAGGCATTGTACTTCCTGTGAGTCTTTTTGTGGGGAAACACATGGCCGGGGTTCAGCTACCCTAAAGTATTCCATAATAAGTTATAAGTTATTACCAAACATGTCCAAAGCATGCCAAACTGCGGAAACTGGGGTCCTGAGATGCCTACAGCCACTCTTCTGGTGAAAGCTAATACAGACCAAGAAACTGATGGTTTGGGGTCGAGGTAAAGATCAAGCCCTTGGGTGCCCCAATAAAGATCCAGCATGATCAAAAATAGGAGAAATTTGAAATATCTCTGGAACAATGAGGGGCTTCGGCAGTTGCCTCACGGCCAAGTCTCCCTTTGCCACGTGGTTCCGTAATCTTCTTCCTCATCACCTCATACACCTCCTCACTCAACTCCAGTGCCCAGAGGTCCTCCTGTTGTACCAGCAGGGGCCAATCCTCAGCCATGGAAGCTATGGGTGTTTTGAAAGGCATCCTCAACTCCAGGGGTCATAGGCATGGCTGGCCTTGGATCTGGCTGAACTATGCTTCAAATGAAACTGGTCTTCCGACAAGTCAAATGAAAGATCCATAAAGATCCTTAAAGATGTGCTGGCAATCCCCCTGCCGCTTGGGGTGGCATTTTTGAACACATCCCGCAGGTCTTCTTCAGGCGATCCCTTCCAGAACCGCCAAGGCTCGTGTTCCGAAGCTTCCTCCAGCAGCCTCTTCCCACCCGCCAGGATGCTGACCCATCCCATGGCAGGACCGTTACCACTGCGCTTCTTGTAGTGCAAGCGGCTTCCTACGACCTTTGGAGCGGATGGAGCAGAGGTGATGGCGAAGGGATCCTGAATGTCACCGGTACCATCAAGCCATCCAATTTTAGGGGTTTGAGCCATAGCCGCCATAGCCATATTGACATTTCATCATCCACTCCAAATCCACGAAAACACCCGCAACAAACACCTTCTGTGTTTTCCTGTTGATAAGTTGCACCCATTAATTCTGTTCCGCATCTGAATACCCCAAACACTTTTTTGGGGTCCCAACAGTTTGGGGCACTTTGGTACACGTCAAAGTACCAATGGGTCCAAAACATGTGTTGGGCACATACCATATAACATATTATAAAATCACTGTCCAATTACCTTCTGTATTCCCATCATACCAGCATTTTTTGTGCTGGAAGCCACCTGCAGTTCTTCCACGGTAGCCCCATGCTGCAAGCGTTCCTCCATCGCTCCACTTTCCAGGTCGCGCCCATCCCGCACCACGAGGCCACCGCTGTCGCAGCCCCCCACCACGCGCCACAGGCGCATGCGGACCGAACTGGGGCTGATGATGGCAAAACCCTTCGATTCCATGCTGAAAATCTGCAAAACTTCATGTCATCCCTAGTACAACGGCATAGAATAGATAAAACCTCAGCCCAAGGGTTGGTTTTAACACCATTTATATGGAGGAACTTCATGAGTTCAGACTACCCAGGGAGTTCTGTGCATTGACCTTCACTGTCCACTGGAAAAGCGCGCCACGCGCGTACTGTGACCAGTGCGACATGGATATCTGTTTTTATCATGAGTGGTCAAGAGTGATCCCCACTGCATTAGTTCTACATTCAGTGCTCCTGTTTTTTGACCTTCCTGGAGACAGATGCTTGACATGTCGCTAAGTTTCTCAAACTGCGCTTGTGCCATACAAAGCTGCTGAGGAAGCTCAAATGCTGTTGGCCTCTTTCGCTGAACTGAACATCGGTTCCACAAATTTGAGCCCCAAGTGGATAGATTTTGGTCAAGCCACTTGGTAGGAAAAAAATGTTGGGTATACCCAGCGTCAGCAAGTCTTTTTCGGAAGAATAGGTCATTCAAACCCGCAGTCAATTGCCGCAGTCGCAACTGCCCCGCAGAAAATTCTGGGCAACTGATGGCAACTGTGCCATGGCTCCTGCACTCCACACCATGGGGTCCAAGTCTTGGTGGGAATCTGAACGGAAATCGGAGAGCCTGGCACCAAGACACAACGGGCCACAACGGGCGGGCTCTTGGTGAACAAAACATGGGGATCTCAGCAGAGCAACAAGTACGTCGTGTACGTCGTGTACGTCGTGTACGTCGTGTACGTTTATGTGTGTGTTTACTTTTGTGGGAATATCCTCCAAGACACAAATATGTTCTGAAATCAATATCTATCATATCTATCATTTTATATCTCTTGGATCGATGTCCTCATGTCCTCCTATTTGGATTCCATAGATTGTGATTATTACAATCCTGGACCACTGAACATCATGCACACCTCTGAAGTCTCCCGAGGAACCAAAAAGAATTGGGGCCTCTGGACCGTATGCACTGCAGCGTGGCCCAGTTGGGTGATAGCCTCAAGGGTCAGCTGCGGCTATGGGAGAATGTGCATTGTTGTTTGGTGCCGTTGATCCCCTATCATACATACATACGGAAATCAACCGACTGCAATTGGATGGTGGAAACCATGGTTTCATGACAGTTCCCCTTGAATCAACCTGGTGGCAAAAGCGTTGGTGAAAATTCTTCCAGCTTTCAAGAGATGACTTAAGAGCCTAAACCCTAAGCAATCCTACTTTACTTTGATTGTATGTGATATCAATGTCACTTTCATATGACAATACAGGATGGGGCCCCCAAGATAGCGTTCAGTTGCCTTATAAGTGGCTTAACCATGGTTTATGGTACATATAACTACAGTTAATGGGGTTTATAAACCAACAAACATAACTGGGGGAGCTGAACCCTGTTTTGAGCACAGCATACAACATAGGTCTCATCTTCACCGCGGCGGTCTCCCTAATATTAAAAATATATTAAACACCTCCCAGAAACCATGGTTTAGTAGGGGACCAGCTAGGAGGTGTATTTTCATGATGGAATTACAGTGGAACCTCATATACTCATGGCAGCCAAGTCACAAATCCTCACGGATGGCCACTGGCACTGGCGGCCCATCCAGCAACGGGCACATCTGACAGCCGTCCCCAGTGGTCATCCCATGAATTTCCATGGTTTTACCATGGTTTTTGTTTGGCATTTCCTAATTTCATGGCCGTTATTTTTTTTGGTAATTCACTCGCAGTGTTGTTGGAGGTTTTTGTTCTCATCTTATCTGATTATCTCCTTGTGCTTGGGCTAAAAATAACATGTTCTTCCTCAACTTTCCGAATATACCAAATAGGTTCTAAACTGAAAGTAGAGTACTACAAAATTCCGATGGGTTTTGAATATGTTTGAATGTCATGTCCTGATTAAGAACTTCAATTTCACAAATAAAAACAATCAATGCCATTTCCCTGGAAAAAAAAAAAGTACAATTTCTCAATCAAAAAGTGGTCATTTATTAGGACCTTTATTGGGGAACAAAGTCGGATTCAGAAACTCCACTGGATTCAGAAACTCGGGATTCAGAAACTACTCGTCGGATTCAGAAACTATTTCATTTATTAGGGGTCAATCCTCATTTTCAGACACCCCCCGCAGCGCCGGAGGGTTATGACCCCGTGGCCTCCTGGACTTTGCGGGTGTAGGCATGGAGGGCCTCGCGTAGCGGTAGATTGAAAGTGTTTCTCCAAACTGCTCCATCTAAATCCAATAAAGTGATACAGTGATACAAGATGATACAAGCTTTAAGTACTAGATATCTGGAGACTTACGTTCTCATCACTTCTAGTTCTGTGAAGCTACCTATGTTTTTACCCCTGACACCCCAGGTATCAGTCCACCTCAAACAGACTGAAAGCGAAAGGAGACCGCATCACTTGCACCTGGCCAATTCTAAGCTCTGGGATGACACCCGGGGAATCATTCCAACAGATCTACCAAGTGGGGGGTTCCGACAAGTCATGGGGGTACCCCCGTTCTCCATTTATAGTTAGGATTTTCCATAAACCATCCAGCTTTTTGGGGGTACAGTCTGACTGTGGTTTTCACCCAGGGATGGTCCTGAAATTTCAGACATTTGCCCAGTTTCCAGACCGGTGACACAAATTACCAGTCGTGCTTTTAGACCCACAACGTGGACATCGCAGCGTGCTTTTTACCTAGGCAGATGGGGTCAGGGCTACCCCAAAATGTTTGACTGAAAATGGGCTACCCCAAAATCTGATGCTTCACCCTGGAATTTCCCCTGGAATTGTCACGAACTGTGGGTAAAATATGCGTAAAATGCCACTGTAAGTTGGATAAACCATCTTTTCCTGTTACACGAGCACAACACAAGCACGCAGTCTGGGTCCCCCTTGCCATAGAGAAGCGCAAAAACCGTTCGAAGCCTTTCAACGTCTCCAAAACAAGGTGGCACAGGAATCACATAGATCACACTTGTTTTTACTTGGTTATAAGTTATACTCCTGAATAGTACCATCCAATTTTGGGGTCTATGAATTTGAACCGCACTCCTCTCACTTTCGCCATGTTGATGGCGAACCGTTTTATGGATGCATCTCACCATGCTTCGCGAACATGCTGGCGAAAATGTATGTGCAAGGGTCAAAAGATTCTACAGTAATCTACAGTTAACGGTTTATGGTCATCCATCCCACAATGGGAATCCTGAACATGGGTGTTTAACTCCCTTTTAAACGATTGATGGCCATAATATGGGGGGACTAACCCATGTTTTGACACACATGGAGGATGATTGACTTGTGAAGGCGAAGGTACAGTGTCGCAATCTCGCTTTCACTCAGGATCCACAGCCGGTACCCATGAGATCTGTGTTTGCATTTTTGATCTAAAAACAATGTTATTCAAAAGATGTGTAATCGCAGATAGAGCATTTCAACTCTTGCGGTTCGTAGGGGGGGTTGAAGATCATTTTCTGACTGGTGGCTCACTTTGTTTGCACCCAAATTCTAAAAGATCTTTATATATATATATATTCCCCTGTTCCATTCGCATTTACTGCCCACGAAGATTGCAGCACTTCAGCATCCATCTCTTTTCGGCGGAGTTTGCACCGCACAGCTGTGTGTATTGGAAACCTGCTCTAGGATGAACCTGACAGACCAGTCACGCCCGAAAAAAAGCGGGCAATGCGCTGGTGGAAGTCCAGAAGTTACAAGGAGCATCCACCAGGACAAGTGCGAACTGGATATGAGTGGAGCCGCGACATGGGGCGACATTGCACGTCTTTCCGAATTAGAAGGTTAAGTGGCCCCCCGTATTCCTAAATTGTGGGGTGGCAAGACATGGCGAATGCAGCAGACTCACCTAGGGCTTGCTTCTTCCATCCCTAGCAATCAAAGTTGCCCCAGAAAAATAGTGTCATTTATCACACACTTTTTTGTTGAGTTCGTAACAATAGAAGAATAGAAACAATTCTTTGGCTCTCCCAGCATCTCCTATATACTCTTGTTTTTGTCTGGCACAACGCTGTGTCACACAAGACCTTCAGACTAGTTGTTCATAATGGTTCTGATTTTGGGTATCAAAGAGTTTCATTGCAGTTCATTGCATCTATCCTTCAGTTTCGGAGTGTCCGCAGTTTCTTCCCGAAACCCATGTTTTGAAGATCCCTAAGTTGAGTCCATTTCCTGCGCACCATTCAACAAAGGCGTTTCCGCATCTCCCTTCGCTTTTTGGGAAAACGCAAATAGGACTCAAGGACAGCCAGCTTTGCTGAAACCTCCAAAATGTCCACAGGACATGAATTGGGTCTCCCAAAAAAATGGGGTCTGAGCTCCTCTGGTGAATGCTCATCACCAGCAGTTCCATCGTTCCAAAGAACCCAGCTGAAAAATGCCAACAATTTCTGTTCTTCAGCATGTGTTCCAATTGTTCCAATCGGTTCCTGAAAATGTCCAACAATTTCTGTGCAAATGCTCAGCTGGGCGGGAACGAGACTGCCAAGCGCCTTCCTGAAGCGCCTGAAGCGCCTGAAGCGCCTGAAGCGCCTGAAGCGCCTGAAGCGCCTGAAGCGCCTGAAGCGCCTGAGCGGCACTGGGCGGATACCATCGACCCCTCCCTTGGGTCACCATTCCCGTTATTCAATGTCAATCGCCAGTACAAGTTATAACCAGATGGTATCAGATGGTATCAGATGCTATAAGTAGGATCCAAAATCCAATCGGCTTTGCAGACAAGGTTAGTCCATGATTCGTGGGATGTCATCCGACACACTCTCCAGAAATGCAGCCATAGCACAGCAGCATAGCGATGGCGGCCATTGGCAGGGGCACATGCGAGCCGAATCCTGTCCTTCGCAGTGCCATTTAAATCCTAGGGCCCTAGGACCAGTT
Organism: Cladocopium goreaui; assembly: GCA_947184155.2. NCBI lineage: Eukaryota > Dinophyceae > Suessiales > Symbiodiniaceae > Cladocopium > Cladocopium goreaui. Next base: position 59,491 of record CAMXCT020001316.1, read on the forward strand.
GGTTTATAACTAGATTAACTATGGTGTATGGTACTGGAGATATCTCTATAGTAAATGGGGGTTATAAACCTGTAACTGGGGGGCAGTTTACCTTGTAGGGATGGTAGCACACAGATTCCCCCAGTCTTCCGGGCTCCTTCCAAAGCCACGTCAGCGCAAGACCTTTTACGGGTCACAGCACTGCCTCTACGGGACTGCCGTGGGCATGGATGCCATGGCTATCTCATCACCTGTCATTCAAACGACAAGAAAAATGCCCATTGATGTTCAATGATGTTCCATGCTGCTCTATGTTCAAAGGGTGAAACCATACAGATGTTCACAGGCGTCCAAGTTCAAACAGACTTCTTTGGGCAAGTGGCCTAAGTTGGATCCAAACCGTTGCGCCCATTCCTCCGCATCATAGGCTCGAACTCGTTCGTAGATCCAGGGCTTCGAAAGCTTCGGTTTCATCGTCCAACTCCGTTCCACCTCAGCGTCGCTGTCGCTGGCGTCGTTGTCACTGTCGCTGTGCTCCATGGCTCGGGCAATCTGGGAAAGCCGGGCCCGCGGCGGCCCGAGCCTCCCAAGGGGTTTGCCCGGTGTGCCTCCAGTGCTGGCACCAGAACCCATAGTGACAGTGGAACTTAGAGCCCAAAGAGGCTGCGCCAGGTGGCGATGGCCCAGGGTGAAAGTAACTGTGAGAGGCACCTTTCTGTGCAAAATTGTTGAGTACATCACAAAAATCTAGATTCTCGTACTTCAAAATTCTTGGACATATATGACACAGTATGCAAAATCACAAACTCACCGCTGACACCCCCAGAGCTTCATATTCCAACTGGTTGGTCAAACTTCGGAATCGAGGAATGTGTAAATTCCGACCAACTCAGTTAACTTCCGACAAAGATAGCAATGGGAAATCCCGTAAAATCCCCTCAATACATGGGCATTTCCAATGGGGAAAACATCTATAAATGGGGAATGTTCGGAATGTTCCATTGCCATGCCTTACCAAAAAAAAACCTCCGCGATTGGGGCATGCTGCATCCGTCCTTTTCGATCCGAGTCTGGTAGCTATCCAGCAGAGAAAAGCCCCATTTTTTTCAGGCCAAAAAGTGACTCTGCTTTTGGGTTTTTTTGGATCTGGCTTAAAATTCTTTTACTCAGTGACACTACTGATTCATGATGAATTCATGTTTTTTCAATGCGGTTGTTGATGTTGTTGTTTCAACTATCAAATTCCAGCCAGCAGTAGGGAAATCCATCAATGTTGGCCAGATCCGATGAAGTGATCTACTGCCGAAGAAGGAAGGGCATTTTTGTGATTTCCCAACAAATAGAAGACTGTACTCATGTACCCCCTTGACCATTTGAAAGTACTGCCTGCAGGAAACATCGCGGCCCTTGTCCGAAGATCAGAGCGAACTCCATCAGTTGATTCAGTTGTCAATCTCAAAAGCGTGCAACACTCATACATGCTTGCAAATTACAGGTGCCATAACATTCGCGAGAACCTTACCGCAGATGAGATGTTGTCTTAGGGGCACTGGCAGGAACCCATCTTCACTCTTCTCTCACCAACTTAACCACTGAGTCACCATGGCACTCAGCAGCTCACTGTTTCAGATTTAGAAATCAAAAGCATTACGGAGAAGTTGCCAAGTTACCGACACATGCCAACAAACAATAACAAACAACCTTCGCTCTGAAATGTAATCAGAAAGCAACTCAGTACTTCACAAAATTTACTCTTCTTTCATTTGATAGGGTGACGATGTGCAAGTGTGCCAAGCACTGTGTTTGCAGTTGTTCTGTATGCGCGTTGGCCGTGGCACCTCCTGGAGTGTTGCTGGAACCCTCTTCTTGGTTCTCGTTGTGGTTCGGTTGAGTCCGCAGTGAAAGTGCTGCACCAAGAAAGTGCTGCGCAGTGTTGCAAGACCTGTGGCAAAACCAACACCTCTTCGGCAGACCCTGTTCGTTTTCTTAGTCTATGAGGATCCAGACCCCACCCGAATCCGACAACTTGCAGTAACTTGCCCGCGTGTAGAGATCCAGCAGATCCAAGCGATGGCGGTCCCGTGAGATGCTCCGGATCCCATTGGTCGGAAGAGATGTCCGCAACAAAAATATGCCACAACCGGGCACCACTGAACCGGCTAAGAAACTGCGCAGGTTTCAAGATGGGAAAAAAGCAGATGTGGGTGACTGCCTCAGTCGCCATGGATCCCAAATATCCTCATGTTCCGCATTTTTTGGTGTGTCTTTGAAAATAGGATACCCGGAAATTTGAGGGTTGATCATGCTTCATGTTCCCAATCCGCCATTTTGGGAATCTCCCCATCCTTGGACAGACCCAATTGGAGTTTTGTAAAACCAGATAATGGTCAGCCTCTTTGCAGTCGATCATCATGAATACCTTCCAAGAAGAGCTTGTCCTGCTGCAGGGTCATCAAAACCACCTAAGTAGCGAGCCAATGAGCGTTGACGAAGGCTAAAGCAAGTTGAATCCTTAGAAGATCAAATGATTTCAGTATCCACAAAGACCAAAGATCGATATAGGTGGCATCCCTATCTAGGTCTCAAGTCTGTAGTTGGAAATCATCTTCTAGGAATTCTGGCTTTGCAAACTTGAGGATCCCAAACTCCTAGACTGACTTTCTGAATGCAACCAGGCTGTCCTGATGTTTGCCAAGCTCCTGGCCACAAGTCGCAGAGTGAAGAGCCTTAGACCGAGGCTTGGTATGCTGCAAGTGTCCCAAAGTCGCTTTGGGGGTTGGGGCCACACTTGTAACTTCCGGACATGTATCCACTAGAGAATCTGAATGAATCTGAATGAGTCTGAATCTGATGCCATTGACAGCCAAAGCTGAAACACTGATAAAAACCCACGGTTTGTGTCTCAAACGCTGAGAACCGGGCCCTATGAAGCATCCATCAGACTCGAGGTCCTTAGGGGATCCAGGACCCAAAGAAACCGCCCTTGGAATTGGTCAGTTTTACCATCCAGGTCGTTTTGACCTTCTCCTTTGCAAGGTCCTCTTCAACCTGTCTGCCGTCAAGCGAGCATGGTAGTAGTGTAGATTCCCCAGATGGGGCGACGCAAAAAGACTCCCGCATGACTTCAGAACCCCCCGTTGCTACCGTTGCGATGTCCGGGAACGGTCAAAGCCCGACCCGGGTCACCCTGACTCTCTCGATGTCGCTGTCCAAGTGGATCTGCAACTGTGCCTCAGGGATGGCAACTTTGGACTTTGGAAAATCCAAAAATGCCAGAAAATCAGGAAAAACGGCATCTTTTTCTGGAGTTACAGTGTATTAACAAGCAATTCCCCAATTGATGGAGTCATATTCCAAAGAAGTCTTGAAACGAACTATACAGGACCTGAGGTGTTCACCAAACAGCCACCATGACACTATGACACTATGGCTGCCAAGAGACCGAAGAAATCATGACCTGCGGAGCATGGGAGATGGGGAAGCCCTTAGTGGGGAGGCTTCCCAATCTCACATTGGTGAAAATGGAGATTTGTTCAGTTGGATTCTGATGATCCATTTTTTTCCTAGCCATAGGTCTAGGTGAGAGCTGGCACCACAGCATCTATGCTCTCAGGTGAAAAAAACTCTCAGAAAGGCGCTTCACGGTTGAAGGCCCATGTTTTGATCTGTTCGCGGTGTTCCCCATTCTGTATTTCAAACGGTATGTGCTCCTTGTGTCTGAGCCAGCAATCTTTCATGGTTTCATATGTCCACGCTGCTCTTGGGCGTCCCACCCTTCTGTGTTCAACTTGTTGTGGCAGAAGTTTTCTTGTTGCAAGCGTTGCTTGGTGTTGCGGGTGGTCTCTAGGTCTTCTGATGGTATGGCCTGACTGTTTCCTTCGTTTGTCTCTTTAAATGTCACTTAATGGACGGATGATTCCATCTGCGCCTTCACCCATTTCCAAATCTGCGCCAAATCTGCGCCTTCTGATGATCTATGACGATCCCAAATTTATCCCCCAACATATCGAAGGTAAGGGCAATGTGGTTAATAACCACCGCAATATTCACACTCACCAACTGGAATTTTGGGCCCAACTGGAACCCTAGGACTTGAACCTGGAGCGTCGCAACACTATTGGGGAGCGTCCATGTTCTGGCGTTGTCAATTTCGCATGTGAAAATGTCCAGAGATGGTGAATTTACATGAATTTACCGCATTGCATTCCCATTGTCACAGAGAAAACTCATTTCTAAACCGATGAGATGATTCAGTATACATCGAGACAAAGCTGACAAATTCCATGTCATATCCCAGGACCTGTCATGATTAGTTCCATTTTCTGTTTCAATCACCATCTGGTTGGTGGTTTCAACCCTACCCCTCTGAAAAATGATGGACTTCGTCACTTGGGATGATGGCATTCCCAACTGAATGTCATCATAACTAGAGGCTATTTCCAAAAAAAGAATACCACCATGAATTGCTTGGTGAATTCCCTATAAAAATCACCATGAATCAGCATGAAATTCCCATGTTCCAAACCGCTGCCCTGACTTCACCATGGCACCACGGAGTGGGACTTGTTCAGCGACAGCTCGTACAAGGCACCCAGGAGCCGGGGCCAATCCACCCGGTCCTGGACCGATCCAAGATGGTCCCAAGGTGAACCTTACAGAAATTGGGGTTTTCTTTGGGAAAATATGGGAAAATGGAGGTTTACCCTCCGGTAAGCCAACATAGCTATGGAAAAATAGCATTTATAGTTGATTTACCTACTCAACATGGTGGCTTCCTGGGGATTTAAGCATCAAATCCATCAAATCCATCAAATATCATTGGATAGAATGGATACCCTCTGGTAAACATACAAAAAACTATAGAAAATCCCCATTTTGAATAGGTAAATCAACGAACTATACATGGGGTATGTTCAATAGCGAACTGTTAGTCATTACCAGAGGGTATATATCTTTTAGATGGGGGTTTCCGTTTTGTCATGGCACCCCCAGTTCTCCATTTGTTGGGACTGTAAGCATTGTAAACCATCCAGCTATTGGGGTACCATTCATGAAAAACAGCATGTGTATGAGACTCACCAGCAGGTGTTTCACCTTTGCACAGCTCATTCAGAAAAGGGTGAAATGATTGTGGTCCAGTGCCGAAGTCCTCGGTAAAGGCGCAATCGAGCCCCAGGTCGGCCTGGTGACAGCTTGAGGTAGCAACAGATGTTGAAACTTCGAAGCTGTTTTGGGAATATCTATAGTGTAACATATATTTAGATAGGAATCAACATCTATAGTAGTTAGACTTGGAATATCCATGAGATCATATCTCACTGATTTTAGGAGTATCCTTTTTTTGGCTTCACAGGCACCTCCATCTCAATGGATGGCGTACAAATACATGTGTTACCAGAATAATTATTGGTGATGGCTGTCCCACAACTAAACATCACCCACTATGGGGATCATGGAAAACATTTTTGGGTATCCCACTCGCAGCAGTGATTCTAAGCTGGCTGGTTGCACTTTTTTGCAGAAATTAGCATTTCTGGACAAAAATGGCAGTGCTTTCTCGAAAACTGCGTCAATTTGAAGCCTGTTTCAAGGACGACTTGTGGCTCTTACTTTTGGGAGGCAAAGGACCTTTGGATCCACTAAATTATTGAAAGAACCATATCTTCCAGGGGAACAAAGCGAGAAAACTAGTTACTAACCAGTGATATACGCTGATGATGAGGCCAGGGGCTTCCCCTGTCGCTTGGTTACACCACCCCATCTCAGCCCACGGTTCGCCACAGCCTCTGCCACATCCCTGGCGAACGCGTCTGGCCCAGGCCTGAAGATCCAGGCAATTGCGACCTTGGCAGGCCAAACAGGCACCAGTTGAGAACCTCAAATCCAGTTGAGCTGTCGAATATTTTGGCAAATACCAGTGATGGTAACCAAGTAAAAATACGTATTTTACCGGCTGTGGAGATATACAAACCCAAGGTTGGAACAATGAATGCAGAAACTATTGTGTTTGGGGGAAGGGTGCACCAAGACTTTTGCTGGATTCTGTGGAACTTGTGTCGATTGAAGAACGCAATCCATCAGGATGCTGGCGGTCTGACATTCCTGGGATGATACAACTGAAGTGGTCCTCAAACAGCGACAGTACAACCTGGTCTTGCCTTTCGTCTCAGAATTTGAACAAATTCCTAGCCATGGCTCCCCTCGGCCACCCTCGCAGCATTTTACCACAGGGTGGTCTATGTGCTACGGCGATCGTTGGCGCCGATTTTTTGGGGGCCCTTTGAAATGGGCCTTTACAAGGCGTCCAATGGCAGAAAGTTCATGGTTCCATCCTCATATTGAACCAAACCTTGAAGAGCCATTCATATTATGCATGTGCAGTGCATAAGGTGTGGATCCTGGGAACTCAACGTAATTTTCATAGAAACTAAAAATCGAAGTGAAGATCCACAGCTCTCCAGACCCAGAATCAAGCACAAAATTCGAACCAAAGTTGTCCAAAATCAAAAAGAAACTGTCCAAGAATTGGGAAAGCACACTTCTCCAAATCTGATTTGCATATGCTCCAGTTTTTCTCTATGTATTCCAATTCGTGGCTGTTACAGGCACTGGGTGGCAAGATAACTCTGCCATCAGACGCCCTTCAAACATAGTCTCAGTGCCCAGTCGACCCGGTCGGGCCGGCCACCACACGGGCCACCAGCACGGTGATGTCATCCGGTTTGCCGCCTCCGGTGACAGCGTGACAGCTGGGATCCCTTGATGAATTCCCTTCCTGTCGATCTTTTCTAGGCCATGTGGTGGTGAAAACTATACATGCCTAGTTTCGCAAAGTTGGCCCACACTTGAAATCTTGAAGAGGTCTGAAGTATGAATGACCTGGGAAAACGATTAACCTTTTTCTAGGGGGACTCGATTGCGCAATTCCTGGTGGAAGTACGGTTTCAATGAACGCATTGCAAAGTTTGGTTCCATTGCTGCGAGGTTATTGGAGCACCACTCATTCTCCGACCCGAGTTCCCAATCTTCAATTCCGTTCATCTGTAACCCTCCAACTAATCCAATCGATATAATCCCATCCAATCTCCAAGTTCCCGTAACAGCAAGCGGCCTCTGTGTCGAAAGCCTTGGCTGTTGCTGCCAACAGCACCCCATATCGCCACCGGACTTACCCACTTCATGAGGAAATCCAGAGTGTCCCAAACTTCGCAAGAAAGATCCAGTCACCATGGAGAATTCCAAACTCAAAGTTTCCACTTCAAAATATCCGGCAGATTCTTCCAGCAAATTCCACCCATTCCCAGCACTCCTCTCGTCCAAGGCGCCATGGGAGGCGGCCGCTGTACCGAAGGGGCTCTCCTCCAATGACTTCGAGGCCTGGTACGCCAGCTGTACCAGCTGCGCGGCGATCTCCGACACCGGCAATGTGGCCATTTGGCTGATCACCTCCACCGCCTTGTCTTTGAAAACCTGGGAATGTCTCTGAAGGGATGGGTCCCATTCCTTTTTTTAATGAAAACTTTTGGGTGGTCCCACAGAAAAAACGATGATGATGATGATGATGACGATGATGATGATGATTGTGATGATTTTTCTAAGATGTTGCATGCCGCGGCAGCGACTCTGCAGCATCATTGTCCATTCCTTAATCGTATCGTGCTCTCAGGGGGAGCGCTCCAACCCTTGCCATGTGATGGAGAATCGTCACATCCTCCACATTCAAGATCCAACTGTTGCCCCAGCGAAAAATTTGCCGTGGCCATCCAAGTCGTTTTTGCACTTCATCTGAAGGTACTTCAGGGCGGCCTTCAGAAAAGGCCACACATTCCCAGCAAGCATGATATCAAGTGGGTATCACAGCGGTATTGCAGTGCACGCAATGGTGATCAATAACTTCCCTTTTCATTGCCCGGAAGCAGGCATCAGACACAGCAGCACCTGTCAAGACAGCACGTGAATGGACACAACTTTGACGGTACGCCTTTCTTACTGCAAATGCCAGCTTTCCCGAACACAGCGCATGTGTTCTGC
>CAMXCT020001316.1:70000-87500 GCA_947184155.2 Cladocopium goreaui
TTATTCCGCATCTTCGCCCGCGGTCAAATCGCAGATCCAAGCTTGCTCATCCAGCTCCAAGTATTCTTCCCATGTCTCGGAGGTCTTCTCTCCTGTTGAGTTAACCTTACCTTGGTTAATCCACATGCTCTCAAATTCCTTGGTGAACTTTTGCATATAGGCATGGACGAATGCGAACTTGCCTATGCGTTCTTTGCTTGTCAGGCCTCTTGGCCAGCGCACCAGCAAGCGAGCGCCACAGGCAATTTCCTTTCCCAGTGTTGGGGACCACTGCGGCCTGTTTGGGTCACCACGGCTCAACTTTGGCCTTCTTGGTTTCAGGCGGCGCTTGTTTTGACGAAGAACTGGGTTGTTCAGCTTGGGGTCGTTTTGCTCCCACTTCAGCTAACTTATCAACGTTCATGGCCTTTGCAGTCTGTATTGCTAGGACTATTCTTGGCGACACTCTGCACAGCATTGGGCTGGCGGTTAAACTGAACGCGGTTTTCACGGAGGAGTGGAGTTGCTGCAAACTTCGGCCTCCGTGCAGCTTCTTGAATTGCCACCACCTCTCTTGCGTCATCATCTCCAAGTTTCACATCTGTCTGCACAATAAACGTCTCATCTCCTCTCTTAGCTTCGAAAAACCAGGCATTTCCCGTTCTCTGCCGTCCTCTACCAGTGTTTGAGCATCCGTGAAGCCCATCGCAGTGAGAATCTCCTGAACATGGGTATGTGCGAGGTGCACGCGCAGACCCTGCAGTCGCCACTTGCGGACGGTGGGTTGCAGACGGGTATCATCGCTCTTCACTCTAAGGGCCAGCTGGTAATCTTTTAAGGTCCCAAAAAAAATTGGGTGGAAACTGCAGATGGTCCCCCCAAATTGAAAGCCAAGTGTCCGGAAAGGTATATAATATTACGGCCAGGCGCCTTGTGTTGCCCGGAAATTTACAGGGACGTTCCCGGCATGTTGATGATGATGATGATGATGATGATTGAAGATCTTCAATGAATGTAAGAGGTTAACGGAGTTGGGAGAATTAAACCCTTATTGAAGATCTTCAATGAATGTAAGAGTTTAACGGGGGTGGGAGAATTAAACCCTTATTGAAGATCTTCAATGAATGGAAGAGTTTAACGGGGGTGGGAGAATTAAACCCTTATTGAAAATCTTCAATGAATGTAAGAGTTTAACGGGGGTGGGAGAATTAAACCCTTATTGAAGATCTTCAATGAATGGAAGAGTTTAACGGGGGTGGGAGAATTAAACCCTTTTTGAAGATCTTCAATGAATGGAAGAGTTTAACGGGGGTGGGAGAATTAAACCCTTATTGAAGATCTTCAATGAATGTAAGAGTTTAACGGGGGTGGGAGAATTAAACCCTTATTGAAGATCTTCAATGAATGTAAGAGTTTAAAGGGGGTGGGAGAATTAAAAACCCTTATTGAAGATCTTCAATGAATGTAAGAGTTTAATGGGGGTGGGAGAATTCAACCCTTATTGAAGATCTTCAATGAATGGAAGAGCTTAACGGGGGTGGGAGAATTTATATGAGATGTATAGTGTGAACAAAAAAACCCTTGTAATTTACGCTATTCTGGGCTTGGGCAACACAAGGTGCCTGTGGGTAATATTATATAATGATCAACCACTTTCGATTTTAGCCGATTCTAAGGCAAACCAAAATGGGTATGGATCAAGTCACTGGGGCACCAATGAGCACATGGCTTGTTATTTTAAGTCCTAAGCCATCCTTTTCTTGGGGTGAGAATTTTGATCCATATCCAAATCATTACCCACCACCCAAATCTACCAATTGACCACTGGTCTTCGGATGCTCCAAAGTTGTGTTTTCGGCCTGGAGCAACTAGCAATGATATTTTTGTACATGTATAGATGGAAAAAATCTGTTTGTGTCCCCTTTCTCTTTGCGGAGACCAATCCCCAATCCCAGCCGGGAAGCATTGTCAAAGAATCCGTCGGTGGCAAACACTAAGATGTCACCTATCCGCACCTGGCCGGCCCGCTGCAGGGGCCTTGGCAAGTCCTCACATCTAGTGAAATTTGCAGCGCATCTCGGTACTGGATATGAAAAATGGATCCTGTTTGGCTTCTAGTTTCAACCCCCATTTTTCTGGAATCCATTCCCATATGTTTCCCTGTTTTGGTGGTTAAAACTCATGAAAAGAAATGAAAATTCCCTAGACGATGCTGAACCCCTTGCTGTGCCTGCGTGGTGTAGGTATCACTCGAGGCCGGAAGGTCGCCGCCCGCCAGGCCCGTACGCTGCGACACCGGGAGGCAAACCAACTGGTAGGGACAGTTGAAATAATGCTGTTGCTCCTGGCAGATGAATAGATTGGTTGAAGGGAAAATTTACAGGAAACCTCCATATTTCGTCGGAAAAAAAAACAAACATTATATTTCCTGTAGATTGGGAAAATCTTCACCGGAAACCATTGTTTTTACCATCAATTTGATCGAGGGTTCCGGTTTCAATCTTCCCTTTAAACCGGAAATATCCCTCGAAAGTCACCTCTTAAAATTGAGCTTGCAGCAGCGAAGATCGGATATATAAACCATATGACAGTTGGTTAAAACCACCAGTTGATGCGAAAAAATTGGCAGCGATGATCAGAAGATATGGAGAATATACTGAAAAATGGAAGGTAAACGCATGTGAATAAATCCCTTGTTAGTGGTTTGTCTGGTGGTTTATCACATGTTTCGTGGAAAAATGAACGGAAAATATGTGGGAAAATATGTATGGGAAAATAATTGAGAAATGATGACGGATGCAACCTCTAAAAATCGGAGTTTGACCAACCAAAATGGAATATATAATGAAACATGGGAGGTGAGCCCACTGATATCTCCCATGTGTGCTGGCTAATGGTTCTTAAATCAAAATGTACCATGCAACCAACGGGTTAACCATCATCAACAATTGCATATACCTGGATAAATTGCAATTTTTTGCACCCTTAAATATGCTATATAGGGATGTGGCCATGAGGCATAATTCCCTTCACCAATTCATATTGAATACCCAAAATAAATCGGTTGAGTATCGGATCTTTTCATTTTGGGGATAAAGGGATTAAAATTTTGGGATGGGATTGTATGGCATCAACTGACTCGGGGTTGCCATCATGTCACATCAACTTGCCAAATGGCAACCATATCGCGCCTTGGTCTCTAAGATCACTTTCCTTGGATCTGGGGGAAAATGCAAGGAATTTGGCGTTCGGAACAGCTGAATTGGCAAGAATTGGTCGTCTTAATCAATACATACTTCATGTGGAGCAGATACAGCCGTGCAATTTAGGGAGAACACTGGGTTTCAATTCTAATGGAGTAAATTTGCAATGTCCTGTATTTGTGGACATTCGACGCAATCCCTTTCCCGTAATATCACCCATGGCCGCCATGGCCCTCCTTTCAGTTGGATCGCTCTGGCTGGTGAAGGCTCTATCTTTCTTAAATCCCGCATGTTGGTTGGTTGAAACCGCTCTTGTGCTTTTAGAAAAAAACAAATATATACCACATATAACTGTATATAGCTATATACTATATATATATACTATATATATACTATATATATATACTATATATATATACTATACATATATATATATAAACCATATATAATCTACATACTATTTGATGACCCGCCAAGAAACCCATCCCGTTGCACCACCAACGCTCCGCTGTCGCCGAGATTGGCCACGTCAAGGACGCCCTTGTCGCAGTGCAGCGATGCCACGCAGGCCGTGGTACTTCCTACGGCCGTGGGGCCCCGGCGGCCGAAAAAAAAGGGGCAGCGGGATCATCCGAAGAGATCTAGTGACAATAATATATGATATATATGATATATATGATATATATGATATATATGATATATATGATATATATATATATATATCATACAATGTGGGGCCCCCTAGATAGCTAAGTTATCTAAGTTGGTGAACATAACTCCAATAGCTATGCTTTATGGTACTTATAACTATAGTTATTGGGGCTTTTAAACCAACTTATAACTAGGGGGCCCACATTGTATGATATATATGGATGACCTGGATCATACATAAAAATGAATAAGAAAAAAGGACAATAACGATGACAATGAGGATGAGGATGAGGAAGATGGTGATGGTGGTGATGATGATGAGGATGGTATGGAAAATATGCAAAATATGTCTGATGATGGATGGTGGAGGTCACTAATCCCACCTGGTGGTTTTCACCCGAAAGCGATGCTAAACTCACCATGTCCCGCGACGACTGAAGAGTCCCATATTCCCAAAATCCAGCATAATCGCATCATGTTTCATTCTAACAATTTCTGACCCATATAACTTCTGAATATCAGAATGTTGCAAAAAAAACATGGGACCCAACTCCCCCAATTTTCCCTCCGTTCGACCCAACCACCGTTTTTTTGATGTGCATCCCATACGTCCAAGCCGTCCAAGCATCCCATCAAGGTCCCGTCTTGAGACACAGCTGCTTCGAAGCCAGCAGTCATCAACTCCACCACCTGCCAGATGGACCCAGCTTCAACTCGCTTGCGGTGAAGTGGAAAAACTCACTATAAATGGCCATGTTCAATAGCTATGTTAGTTTACCAGAGGGTACCCTGGGGAAACGTGTCAACATCTACATAGATGTGAAAGATCCCATGAATTTTCATGGGCTTTCCACATCGAACTGGTAGTTTACAGGAGGGTAAATCAATGTAAATCGTCGAACTCAATGGGCCATGGCTTCCATGTGAAATTACTAGAGTGTGTCTTCTCAGGAATGGGATGGAATAGACGGTGATCTTTTTTCAAAAATCAAGGGGAAATAAAGGATATGATCAGAAATCAAAATGGATGGAAATAGTTCCTTCCCTACTATTTTAAAAAGCCTTTCTTTCCGTCTAAATATTTTGGACCTCGGAAGGCTGACAGACTTGGAGGTTTGCAGTGTTCAGACATACCGTCACAATACTTGTGAGTGCAAACGTTTCTCACTTTCGGCAGGCATCTAGAACGTTGAAACATTTCAACGACAATGTCCATGCAAAAGTCCGATCTTTGATGCCCCGTAGATTCCCGCACTTTCGGAGTCTCCAAAAGCAATGAAAAACCTTGTCTGTTAGTCTGTTTTCCATAGTTTTCCAACATCCCAACCTCCAACTTCCCAGCATGTTTGACGGCTGCTTCCTCACATCTCACCATCAGTTCCCAGGCAAAAAGCGCAGGATTCACCCCATAGCGTTGCCAACTGCTGACACCATCCGCCACACCAATGGCGATGTGGTCCTATGGATGTCGACCGAAGGATAGGCGCAAAAACAAAGGGACCTCACAGTGATCCCTGGGATGTCCAAACGGGAAATCATGACACATCCAATATTTAATGGCTTGGGATATCCAATCGGATGACCTTATCCCTATCCCTATCCTACTGCCAGTCAACGTTGACCCGTTGACCCGGCGCTCCAACCTTCAAACTCGTCAAGAAGAAGGCATCGTCACCACAATCGTGTCTCCTTACACCAAGGGATGGTACGATGAAGGTGAAACAAAAAAGTCGGCAAGGTCTGAGAATATCAACCCGATAGTGGAACCATCTCCAAAACCTGGTGATACCGAAGTTGTTTTGCGGTGCTTCTGGTTTTCTGGAGGGACCATCTTTTCAGACCCGTCCCAGGTGCCACTCCCGTCAGTTCCTTTCTTATTTTTAAATTGGATTTGAAGTTGAAGAAACTGAATTGGTATGATTCAAAGTTGGCTATCCTATCAAATGTTTCCTTGGTTGGAAACCACGTTTCCAATCTGGGGGCAACCCAGACAGGGTGGCCAGCCTATGTCTTGGACATGTCAAGTGGAAACCTCCCCTTGCCTAACGGGATACCGGGATACCCTCAACATGGCAACTGGTTTTGGGGTGGTTTTCCCATCAAAAATCTTTGGACAAACATCCAGCCGTCCATGTTCAGTGAAGATATCTGAAAAACAAGCATCAAAACAAACATCAAAACTATGGGATTTCAATCTATGGTATCTGAAAAACATTTGATATATCAAAACCCATGGGATTTTGGAGCTTCAAACACCATGACCACCAGGACAGGGCTCACTGGAGGCTGTGGCTTCCGTGGTAAGCTCTTGGACACGCAGCGCGCAGCCGACTCCACGGTGAAGCGGCGACGGCCCGGCCCAGCTGGCCAATCTTGGCCTGGTGCTCACAGTTGGGGATTATCTATCGGAATAATGATCTAATAAACCGTGCATATCAGTGTATAATGTATGTATATATATATGTATATATACACAATGTATATAACTAGAACTAGAACTATAAGTATAAGTGTAAGTATAACTGTAACTCTAACTATCAGTAGGACTATAAGTGTAACTAAGTGTAACTATAACTACTTGAGGCCGGAGGTGGATGACGAAAGCTAGCGGGGTAGGAGAAAGAAGGAAGGGAAGACGTATCTTCAATGCGAGCGGGATGATGATGAGGAGGAGGATGATCAGGATGAGGAAAAGAACATGATGATGCTGATGCCGATGGTGATGATGATGACGATGATGAAGATGATGATGATGATGGTGATGATGACGATGATGATGATGCTGATGATGATGCTCATGATGATGATGATGATGATGATGATGGTGATGATGATGATGATGATACTGATGATGATGATGAAGATGAAGATGATGATGATGATGATGATGACGATGACGATGACGATGATGATGATGATGATGATGACGATGATGATGATGATGATGATGATGATGATGATGAGGCTGCGGCAGCTGATCGGGATGATGATGAGGACGAGGGTGCTAAGGATGTGGAGATGATGATGATGATGATGGTGATGATGATGATGATGATGGTGATGATGATGATGATGATGATGCTGATGCTGATGATGATGATGATGATGGTGATGGTGGTGGGGTGTGGGGTGGGGTGGGGTGGGGGGGGGGGCCCTTTCACGTGAAAAATCACGTGATGTCCTTGAGCAGCCCCCTGAATACTTGCTAAAGCAAGAAGACTCCAGCTAGCTGACGCTAGCTTTCGTGACAACAGCCTCAGCTATATACCCAATATTCTCATTGGGTCTAAGAGTCGTGATCCGACTTTGTAAATGGACATGTGGAAGGCAGCCTGTTTCACCAAGTAGACCAATATATAGACATAGACTAAATCAGTCGCCAATTCTGGAATCAGCCAACAATGGGATCATTGGGATGAAAACACAAATAATTCGCCAATTGACGGTATTGACCTAAACTATCAATATTGATGACTATCTTTTTTCTCTCATATCAGCCAATGATTGTTGCCACTCATATCAGCCAACTAATTTCCTTTATTGCTACCAAAAATTCGCCAATAGAAATCACCACATGGCCCATGTACCGAATCAGCCACCAGCTGCACCAGCTGCAGGCGCGCCTTCCATCTTGACCTCGCAGCCGATGCCTTTGGGCGTCACGGACAGCGCACCGGCCATGGCCACGGCCGGGAGGCGCCATGGCACGCGACGCATGGCGATGCCGCCAGCGTTTGGGGTTGAAATGAGGGAAACCAGGGTGTTTGATCCGTAGTCATTTAATGTCATTTAATGGTTGCTTAGAATCCATCTTTTCAAGAATTTTGGCTGCAACTGAATTCTTGTCGAAGAAATTGTTGGGTGTGCGGGTCGAGGTTCTGCGCTTAGATGATCCTGCTTAGTACTTTCTGAGCAAAGTTATATCATTTGGGACTAGCAGAGAAGCCCCGGTTGGGGACTTGTTATCCAGGCTTCTTTGCCAGTGGGATCCATCATGCGGATACGCCAAGAACACGCCCCGAGCCACGCTGCTTTTGGACCAAGCCGTTTTCGGGTTTTTGGACCGCCATCAGCTGGAGCATTTCATCAGCCACAAGAAAATACCGAAGGTTTCTTAAAATTGGGGTTCCCCAAGTCGCCACGAATTTCAATACGAAGTCATGGTCATCCATGACGATTGGATGATTTGGGGTACTATCGGAAACCTGCCTCCCATCCGTTGTAGCTCTGAGCTCCAAAACTCCGAGGAAATTCCACATCGGTCACATGTCGCGCCATGGGGCCACTGCCCAAGGATGATGGAAAATGATGGATCCATTTGCCCCCAAAAAAATGTGCAAAATTGCAGTTTTTTGGGGATTGTGGAGTTGTTTGCGACTGTTGAAGTCCGAATGACGGATCCATGGTCAAAACAAACATGTGTGCAAAATTAAAATGACCCAACCAATCATGATGAAAACGGCAGGGTCAAAAAGTTGAACAATCCATGGCCTTTTTGATACATGACCTCCAAAGAAGTCTCTAGAATCCATCAAAAGACGGCACACTCATCATGTGATGGTATTGTGATGTCAACTGTGGCCGCAACTTTCTTTCTGTGTCACCAGGCTGTATGATGAAATTTCTAAAAAAAATTGGGTTTGGGATTTGAATCAGGTTCAAACCCTTGAGCATAAAAAAACCACCAAGTCGCAAAATTGGTGCATGGGCCACATACTGCTAGAGAATGCAGCAGGTTAAACGACAAAGATGTTTTATCACATCGGTTTGCATACGGTTCACCTGATCAAAAAACCATAGTTTGTTCACATTTTTGGTAATCTGATTGTGTTTATCGGCGAGCTGAATCAGCCTGTGACCCAAAACGTCGACCCAGCGCAATATTTCCATGTATGTTTCCACTTTGCTCCCTGACACAACCAACGACAACAACAACAACAACCACAACAACAACCACAATAACGACGACGACGACGACGACCACCACCACAACAACAACAACAACAACCACGACGACGACGACGACGACGACGACCACAACACCAACAACGCAAACACCGCCAACACCGCCAACACCACCATCACCACCACCACCACCATCACCACCACCACCACCATCACCACCACCACCAGCAGCAACAACAACAACAAACAACAACCACAACAACAACAACAACATGTTTGCCAACAACCAAACCCCGCACCCGTAAATTCGGTTCCATGGTGGCATTACACAAGTGCTAGGTTCAAAATGTTCAAAAATGCGGAAAATACGTCAGTTTTCACAGCCCAAATGGTTTGCTCCTCCCCCATCTGCGACGCAACTGCAAACAAACAAACATGTTTTTTGGCGCGTCATCGGGTTCATGCGGCCATCGTTGACTCAGCAGTGCAAGACATTGGTGCGACTTGCCTTCTCTGAGTTTGCTTGCATATATGGATGCTGGTCATCCAGTGAGACTTAGAATTCATCTCCTTGCACAATGCGCTGATGGCACCCATCCCCAATTCTTTTTCCATAGATTGCCTAATGATTTCCAAAAAATATATCGTGGGAAAAAGTAAAACCCAATTCAAGCGAACCAAGTCTCCGTAACCCTCTTCTTCACCTTCGCCCTCGGCCAAACAACCCAAAACAGAAAGGAACGTATGCATGGAATCAAAACCAACTTGTCAAAACCCGGAAATGAACCGACATGAACTAGACTGGAACACAATCGAACCAATCAGTCCATCTTGAAAATTTTGATGCCAAAGCTTGCCCCAACCCAAAACCATGTGTTTGAGGTGTCGAACTGCTGGTGATTCTGAAACCGGCTGCACAATGTGGGGGAAGAAAACGAACAACCCAAAAACATTACCCAATCCAGGCACCTCGGCAGTTTCAATGCCGACCTCCTCGTAATCCTTCCTTCCGTGTCAGCTGGAGATTGGTTGACAGACGTTGACAGGGAACATGCCAGGGGGTCTATCAGAAACAAAGTGGTCAAATCAGCAACACCAATGTCATCAACAATGCAATCAACGATATCCATCAATGACCCTTTAACGTCGGTGCCATCGCCCGTTTCACCATCAATGGCAATACCAATGTCAACATCGAATGGCGTCATCAATGCCATCAGCTATGCCATCATCACGACTTTCATCACCAGTGTCACAAGTGGTTGCATCACCCATGTACAACATCAATGCCATCATTGAGAGCGCCACTGCAATCACCCACCGTCATCAATGACAAAAAACAAAAATCACCACCACCGCCACCACAACAACAACAACAACCACAACAACAACAACAACCACAACAACAACAACAACAACAACCACAACCACAACCACAACCACAACAGCAACCACAACAACAACAACAACAACCACAACCACAACCACAACCACAACAACCACAACATCCAACACAACCACCACAACCACCACAACCACCACAACAACAACAACAACCACAACAACAACCACAACAACAACAACAACCACAACAACAACAACACAACAACAACAACACAACAACAACAACAACAACAACAACAACAACAATCACAACACAACAACCACAACAACCACCACAACAACCGCAAACAACCAACCAACAACAACAACAACAACAACAACAACAACCACAACAACCACAACAACCACAACAACCACAACAACCACAACAACCACAACAACCACAACAACCACAACCACAACCACAACCACAACCACAACAACCACAACAACCACAACAAACACAACAACCACAACAACCACAACAACCACAACAACCACAACAACCACAACAACCACAACAACCACAACAACCACAACAACCACAACAACCACAACAACCACAACAACCACGGCCACGGCCAAGGCCAAGGCCAAGGCCACGGCCACGGCCACGACCACGACCACGACCACAACCACAACCCACACCCATGAAATGAATGCCAAGCATCTCCAAGGCCGCCAAATCCTCGCGGGCTTCGGAGAACTCACCCTCTTCCATGCCCTCACCAACATAGTGATGCACAAAAGCACGCTTGGAGTACCTTGGCGATGACTGTTTGATACATGAAACTGGATCTGAAGGCTCGTAAGGCTAGTCTTCGTCTGATATGTGACACTAGCGTGCTGATTAGCAAGAAAAACATTTTATTGGTATGATTTGGAAACACTTGTCTGCAACACTTCTTTGTCACTTCCAAACCGCTGGAAAATTACAAAAGTTCGGGACGTAAAAAAAATGTTTTTCCAGTCTTGGAACAGCTTTGTTCCAGCTGTCCTGCTGGAACAACATCACTGAAACAAAGAAGCACAAAAAAGAGACCGAATGTTCAGTTACAAGAGTGGTAAGTTTCAAGGTTCACCAGCGATTGTTGAAACAGCCCGTCTTTTGAAAGGGACTCAGCAGACCCCGGAGGCAAAACCTTTATTCTGGCCGCAACAAAGAGTTGCCCATCCTCCTTTTGCCACCCTATCAGATCCACTTGATATCTCTATAGCTTACGATCGTTTCGTTCACTTCTTAACGCAGAACTATCTTCATATATATATATATACACATACATGTGTATTCCAAGACATCAGGAAAAAGGCACAGAGGAGGGCCTGCAGGCGAACGGCTGGTGTGCAGATTGGTGGGGGGGCTGCGATTTTCAGCAAGTTTTTCCACCAACTATACCTGCCTTCCACAAGCTCCTTAGCAGCTCTTCCCGCAAACAGCCAGCCAGTCATTGTTTTTTCGGAAAGAATATGAGGTTGTGGTGGGACATTGCCTGGCACTGTGAAGACGTCATTCGCTTGTCCAAAAAGTCAGGCTGCTGTTCTGGGTCGGCATTTTTCTCTGAAGCACAGTGCGCGACGGCTCTCCAAGTTTCTCTAATGTTTGACAGCACTGCTCAAGCGTTGAAAAAAATATGTTTGTTGTTTTTCTTTTCAAGAGCTGCGGGTGTCTGAGGAAGGTGTGGCAGCGCATTGCCTCTGCAACTGTTCCTTTCAGGTTTTGTATGGTCCAGTGCCTTCCATGTAAGCTTCTTCTGTAATGTTGGGAAGCTGATGCCACAGTTATGTGCGAGCCGGTCCTGTCTAGAACAGGCTACAATAACTAATCCACGCACGTGTCCGCACCAGTTCCGGAGCAACCGACTCAAAACTCCCACAAGAAGCCTGGAACGTAGAAAGCCTTCCTAAGTAGGACAAGTCAGGCAATTGTTTTTCAACCTCGCCAAGTCGGCCAGCCACGAAATATCGCCACACATCTCATCAGCAGCTTTGCGAAGTTCAACGGGGTACTGCTCGGAAATTTAGTTCGAAAATTTCCTGGTTACGGACGGTTGTCATGGCTAGCATTCCCACCATCATGTCAACCACATCCTCATGTCAACCACCAATCATCAAGCAGTTGGGAAGTGTAGCAGCTCGGAGGCGTGTGAATTCACCAGTGAAATTTTCGGGTAAAGTGGCTTCCGTGGTCGCCGAAGTAGGGTCTCTGTTTCCGCGGGTGCGGGCATATCGATCTGCGAAAGTTGTCGGAAGAAGTGCACAGGAGTGTAGCGGGAGCTCGATTTGCACTTCAAACTGTTGAAAAACTGATGGGCGCGGAGCACTTTTGGAAGATGAAGTCAGCAAAATGCTCACCACACTTTAGCGAGAGCTCGATTTCACATAAAAATACCTGTCACGTTCAGCGCAGCCCCGGATTTGTGTGGTCGAGTCCCCGTTGGCAGCGCTGCGCGAACGTTGGTCGATTTGGTGCGATGCTCCTGCTATGCGGGTTTGCAACCGGCTGTGACAAAACGGATTGGCACCGCTGCGCGCAGGAAAGCATCAGTGATGTTGCAACGCTCCTGGCAAGCGGGATTGCAGCTGGAGGTTGCTAAACACAGTGTAATGGCTGCGCGACAGGTAGTTCTTGACCATAGTGCTACTCTTGTGCTATGCGGGATTGCAGCTGGAGGTTGCTAAATGCAGTGCAACAGCTGCGCGAAGAGAAGAATGTTCGTTGCAGAAGCTACAGAAGAGCTAGCTGGGAAACAAATCAGAGCAGAAGTAGCCCAGATTCATTCAGTCAGTTGTTCATGGATTCTTTCAAGTCTTTTCATTGGCATCTCAACAACCATTTGCTCATTCATTGGTGCACCTCACAACTTCAACACTTCGTTGCGTCTGCAGCTCAAAACTTTCCTATAGGCCATCTTCTTCCTATCGTAGTCTTATTTTTTTTCGAAGCTTGCGTTTTGGCGCAGGCCGGGCACTACTGGTATAAAATGCGCTGCCTCTCCGCAACTGATACAACTGGCAGGCAATTGTAAGAGACTCTGCGGGGACTCTCTCATAAGGCCCTATGGTGGAATATTCTTGCAGGACAGTGCGCCTGCTAGGCAAAAGACAACACGATATACTGCGCCAGCAATGTATACCCTGCGCACAGCAATCACAGCGAGGTTTGCAAAAACCACGATACTGCGCGTCAAACGTGTTGCGCCTGCCAGGCAAGATTCACCCGAAGCTCTGCGTCCGCCATACACAAACAACTCCCACGTAGAAATCGGCACCCGAGCAAAAGTCATGCTTGAATGCAACAATTCCACTGCGCTCCGCACGCAATGCGTGTCCGTTTCAGGCCAAGAGTGCTCGACGTTTTGCAGATTTTTTGTGAAGAATCTTGAACACGAAAACAGGACGAAGCAACCGCTGCCCAATCCCATGCCCCCAAGTTAAATGGGAAACTTTGACTATGCATCAGGAAAAGGATGATGTTTTATGCGAATCATAAGGTAATGCCAACTGTGCGGTTTTGACGTCTCAAGTGTTCCAGTACAGCTCTGGAACAAACGAAGGAACTTTGTCCCAACATTGGCTGAAGCTATTGGGTTCTTACTTTTCATACTTGATTTTAGCCTCCGGAACCCAAGCATGGCAATGGAAAATCCACCATTTGTAGATAATTTTACCATTTCAATGCCGTATGTAGGAGGCTTCCGAGTCAGCCATGTTTGTTTCGTGCTGGGTTGTTTCAATGGGGCCTCAACTTAGATGCGAATGGTCCGAGAGGACTGTCCGGTCCCCCACATAGGTGTCTTCCAGCATGCTGGTGTAAAGTGCATTGGCCTGAATACCCAAGCCTCTTGCGAAAGTTGAAAGCAAAACTGCCACGCAAGCCTTGTGCTCTCTGGGACCTTTGGGGTGTAGTACAACCCAGCGGAAAAGGATAGGACACCCCATGGGGATTCAGAATCGTGCTGGTGGCCAAGCGTCATCCTCTTATATCCCATTGGTCGTTTACAGGTTTTATACCGCCAATTTTCTTGCATAAAGCCCATTTAAAACCATTTAACGTGCTAAACCCAGTAATAAACTATAAAAAACTATTCCCAATTTGCTCGAATAAATGGGTGATTTAAAACAAAACAGCCCAAAAAAGAAGATGGTTTACAGCGTTGGTTGAGTCCAAGACCACAGTCCAGGCCCAGCTACATGAGATCGAACTTGTGATCGATGCGAGAAAAGACTTCCGCAATCGCCTTGGCTCATGAGCTTCTGTATCGGGCATTCTGGGACGTTTCTACATTAGTTTCTTCATGTACACATACATATGTATGTCTGGATGGATGGAAGGCATGCATGCACGTGTGTATTATACATCATATATATTGAATGTGTATATATATATATATACATATATATTTATACATATTACATATAATTATATATAGTTATATGTAATCATATGTAATTATATGTAATCATATATAATTATATCTATATACATATTATATATATGTATTAATATATATATATACACAATATTATATTAAATATTATTACTATAATATGACATATATACATATATATATATATGTGTGTGTGTTAGATATACGTACATTAAATAGAAACTTAATATATATTATTATAAATTATATATAATATCAGTGCAATACATACATACACATATTGTTTGCGCCGTTTTATATAAATGTAGTCTCCATATCGGGGAAGTTTGGCTTCCTGTTGTCAACCTACGTATCCTACGTCCTTCCACTGTTTTGGATGCCTGAAAAACCTTCCAACAACCCAATCAGTTGCCATTTTGCTGAGCAATGCATACCTGGGACCTTCTTGTCAAGTTCACACAGCTCGCATAGTTCACACAGCTCAAGTTAGTGTCAAAATGGTGTGGCTTGTCAATACTCTTTGAGTTCAGCACCCTAGGGCAAACTCTGATTCCGTCAAAATATCGCAGCGAAGTTGGCTTCAAACCCCGCAAGAAAACACAGCCAAAGTGGCGGTGGAATTGGAAATCATGCAGCAGGCGCGCATCACCTTGGCCAAATCTCCTCCAGGAACCACCTTAGATTTGCCAGACATTTCCGACTATGATGGCTCCCCAAACGGCGGGTTTCTGATTGGGGAAAGAAATAAAAGACAAAGCCTAGAGACAGTAGGTGGCTGATAGTTGATGCCACACTTAAAGCCAGTGGGGCACCAATCCACGAACTGGATCGTGCGCTTGGTCTTGATCGTTGCAACTGCTGCGTTCACATCCTTTGGCACCACATCTCCTTGGTCATGTCAGGAGAAAGGTCTGGGAATTTCGCCATGAGCCCCACATTCTTATTTCGGATGCAAAAGGAAAGGTATTGGCTGCCCAGGCAGCATGTCTCAGCCATCTCGGTGCAAGGAATACATAATCAGCGGGTGAAAGTTGACAGATTTGCGGCTAAGTTTCCACGATACATCATGCAGCAGGCCATGTACTTGCCGTGACGAGGATCGCACTTCACCATCATCGAGGCTGGCTCGAAGACGGACATGGTGATCTCTGCCACAGAAAGCTGCTCATGGTATGCCTTCTCCGCGGAGATGACTGGAGCATAGGAGGTCAACATGAAGTGGATGCGCGGATAAGGCACCAAATTGGTTTGAAATCTGGCAGCTGTCACTGGTCAAAAAAACAAAAACATAACTAATGTCAGATTGATCCCCACCAACTGACATTTTATCTGACATATATTTTAGCAATCTATTCGACATATATTCTGACATGTTATCTAATATGTTTCCTGACATTCGATTTGACATGTTAGCTGGCATCAATTGTTTTGACACATATACTCTGACATTCTAGACACCGTATCTGGAATCCTATCTGCCAAATATGTGTGTATGTATATATGTATATACATTCCGACATATAATATATGTTGCCATTCATTCTGACATTCTATCTGGCATTTTTTCGGTCACCTTATCAGACATTTATTCTGTAGCATACCCTGGAAGGGTATGCTACATGCCCCAGGGAGCAAGGACTTATTGTCTACGTATCTGGAGGACCTCACGCCCGTTTGGGGGAAAAAAATGAAAAAAAAAAAACGTCAAAAGTGAAAGAAAATCCACTACTTGGTGGCTCATCCCACGAATCGTAAGTGGGTTAGTTCACCCCAGTTATAAGTGGATTAACCCTACTTATCCCATGTCAATCACTGGGGTGAACTAACCCACAACCACGAGCCGCGGGTAGTTCGCCACCAAGTAGAAACATCCAGGAAGCTCGGTGATGTCAACATTCAGTGCACCGTCGAAGCCTGGCAACTATGGAAAAAATCCATGGCCACTGAAGAAATTTCTATGGCTATCCTATGGGATAATCATGGGGATACCCTCTGGTAAATTAACAAAAAACTATGGAAAATCGCCATTGAAAAAATGTGTAAATCCACTATTTCCACTGGCCATTTTCAATAGCTATGTAACAAATTACCACAGGGTATAGAAGATATCAGAATAACACTGAGATGTACCAACATAATTCGGGTTTTGTCTGAAATCTGACGGGAACAAAATGGATGTTTGGTGATCCTTTTGCAAAACAAATGGCCACAATTGGGGGGTACCCCATTTTCCCAAAGCCCAATCTGCAGTGTTGCCAAGTTGCGAAGTGACGCCGTCAGACTGGAAATGATCTGGGCAATCAACCTGTTCAGGTTAGTGTAGGTTGGCCGCTCGATGTCCAAGTTCCTTCGGCAAATATCGTACAATGCTTCGTTGTCGTACATGATCGTCACATCCGTGTGTTCCAGCAAGGAATGCACACACAACACCTTGTTTTCGGAAATCTACAAAACACAGCTAAAAGAAACGATTACTTTGCTGGGGACATACCAAAACAATATCGAAGCAAAAGACTAAAATAGAACCACTTAGACAACAGCAAGTTGCGGTGTTGTATGGTTCGACAACTGCTGTGGCAACTTGTGGGCAGCACCACACAGTGAAGGAGATCTTGCTCTTTTTGCCATAATCCACCTTAGGATGCGCAGTTCGGCTTGCGATGGTCTCACGGAGCTGTAAACATCACATGAAAACCATTCTGAATGCACTGAATGCTGAACGAAACACTGACAAACGCTCCAACATCAAGCACCCAAGTCCAGATCCAGTGCCACCCCCGCAAGCATTGTAAACGCAGAAGCCTTGCAATCCTCAGATGCGGAGCGCTGCGGAGCGGTGCGGAGCTGTATCCAGTCCAGGAAAAGAGAGGATTATGGCAGTGCATGTTTGTTCCGCTGCTAGGCTACAGGTTACGTTTCTGTTAAATGCCCCTTCATGTCTGGCGCATGTTGTTTCGGGAAGATAATGGGAAGCGGCGAAAACCGGACATG
>CAMXCT020001316.1:92500-162236 GCA_947184155.2 Cladocopium goreaui
TTGAGTATGAGATGAAATGAGGTTACAAGAGGCTGCTTCCGGTTTTGTTTGACAAGATCAAAAAAGATTAGACTGGACAAGATGAAACTGTGCTTGGACTGAATATACAGGTTCGATTGAGCTAGGGGAGCTTCAGATTTGAGTAGATTAGAGTAGGCTGAATAAATAAAAAAGAAGTAGGCCGATCTGAAGCAATAGGTAGGCATAGAAGATCGACAAGACATTGAAGATAAGGAGAATGGTGAGAAGGCAGGGTTGACGAAGATAGACAGAAAGAAAAGATGGAACAGGCAAAAAAATCAATCTGCCAAGTAAGTTAAGATAAACCAGGAAGCAAAGCATAAAATATAGCAAAGCGCGGTAGATGAATGGGTGGGACAAAGATGGTTTTTTGTAGAGGGAGAGGCAGAGAGAGAGAGAGAGAGACAGAAAGAAAGAAAGAAAGAAAGAAAGGCAGGAATTCTATGTATAGGTAGACAGGCAGATAAATAATCCACAGGCAAGTATACGTATAGATAAATCATATTTGTGCACTTCGTCGTATCAGCGATTCCTGACAGCCAGACTTGTGCACTTAGTAACTACCTTGGGCCTGGAACCTTGAAAGATTTGTGGCATGCCCGTCTCAAAATATTCAAGCCAAAGTTCCAAGTCCACCATCACGCAGCGAGGAACATGTTTGCCCGCACCAGTCTCTGAAAAGAACCTCAGACCAGCTCGGCTCGGGTGATTGATTCGGGCAGGTTACCGCACCACAACGGGAGCCTTTAAACATGTCAATGTACGAGCTGTTGAAATCGTGGCCGCTGGCTAGCCATCATCGGAGCGAACTTGCACACACACAATCCCGACAGAACCCATGAACCCGAAAAGGATTCCCAAGTACTAACAATATCGAGGTATGTCTGGAACTTATCTACGTTTCTGTTTTTCATGTTGCGGTTTTATCCTCAGTAACAGTTTTTTTTCTGAAAAGAGTGTATCCCTGAGACCCATGTTTTATCATCATATTCCCCGTTAAAATGAAAAAATGTTCATGTGGTGATAAATCCGCGACATTTTTCGACACAACCACTTTGCCAGGCGTCAACCCCCACCAAGAAACGTGTTGAATGCATCGTCCCCGCCACCTCTGAAAGCAGCAAAAAAGATATGTAGTTTGGCGGTGCCAACTTACACAATGACTTGGCTGGAATAACGATGTCTTACTTGGAAAAATGTTCAGCTTGTTTTAAAGATTAGACCTTCAAAAATAGAAACAACAATGAGTGATGGGACATGGCCCCAACCAAAGGAACAAATCAACCAGGCCCTTTGGTTGGTGCGAATTCTTCCACGCTATGAGTGAAGCTTAGGAACTGTCATCCAAGCCCACCAAAAATCCGACAATAATTTCAGCATAAACAAGTGTCCTACCAGTACCCAACTCAGCGTCTCTACTTGCACACCGCATGTCTTGGGTCTCACACAGGGGATGAATCTTTCATGACATCATATGCGCTGGGGTCAAAACCTGGTATATGGTTGATTCGATTGGGTATAAAGAACCCTATTCTCTATTGATCTGGGCAAATTTTAACAATTCACAAACCTGAAATAAGACCATATTGGATCATATTGGGATAATTCCCCTTGCTAACCATTATTCCAGTGAGGTCGCAGTGAGGTCGCTATAATTTCCCCAGATTGATGGATTGATGACTATAATATGGTAACACGGGGGCTCGAGGCCCCTGACGAAATCAACATTTTCAGCAGCAGCGTGCAATGGTTTTTTCAACCTTCGCAATGTTTTCTGAACATCGATAGTTGGAAAATGGCCACGAAAATCCATGAGGACGGGGTCCAAAACACACTTTCAATGGTATTTGCAGGGGATTCTGCACCCCATCGTCTCCAATTTTTTGACAACAATGTCCTTCTCTCCATTTTTCTTTCCGTGGCCAACAGCTGGAACAAGTTCTTGTCGACGTTGTTCTTTGCCATACATATTGATATGCTTGGCTGAACAACTATGGGTTGGGCAGGCCATCGACACGTGTCTTTACACGGTCACATATGAAGCCTTTGCACCATGTTCACAGCTTGTCGTTTTTCTGCGTTCCAGCAACTCGACTCTGTGCTCAACTCATGCACCCCGAAGAGTGCACAGCGTACCAACACGTATGTCACTTCAATTCATGAAAGATGAATCATCAGGAGCGTATTATCAAGAACGTTATCACGGCCAACCCCCCACCCCCCCCCCCCCCCCACCCCCTCCGAAACCGCCACAAGCAATAAGCAGTGTAGCAACATGTATGTCATTTGAAACACCCCAGAGGACCTGGTCCGACATCTCTGTCACAAGTACACCATTAAAATCCATTAAACGCATCTTCATCTTACACAGCATCAATGTAGTAGATTCATGTGGCAGTGTGTCAAAACCAATAGTACCCCTTCTGTTCACATCAAAATAGCTGGGATTTATGGATGTTCATCCCACTAAAATATGGTATCTATAGGTATTGACCCATACCCATGTTCAAATTTTGTAAATGTGCAAACTCTCAGGGACCCCGAGTCTCCGTGTAACATGTGTAACCTCTGACCCAGTCTCTTCGTCATCCCAGCAGCCGATGGTCTTATCGGAGGGCATCTGGCCATCCGGCTGAATGCCATGCTCCAAGCAGAAGAGCTCCCAGCACCTAAGAGAAGTGCGATAGACCCAAGAAATCTTAAGAATATGGGTTTGTCTGAAAATAGGGTATATTCCCAATTATAGCCATTTAATAGGGATAATGATCAGCAAAACCATTGGGTTTAGGGGTACACTATTTTCAGACACACCAATATGTTGATAAACCATGGGACTTTGAAGGGCTACCCAAGTTTGGAAGACCTCAAGCCCAACGGAGAAAATCGCCCCATTTCGCCAAGTGTCGCATTGCCAATCTGAACTCCGCCCTGGCGGCCGGAACTTGGTATCAACTATCAAATCAGCTGCCCTGGACTTGCTCGCACTTGATCTGCCAACAGGGCATCCCTTTAAAAATGCAGTTGGCACAATATGAGGCACCTCAAGAGCCATGATGTGAAAAGGCAAAGTGAGGATTAATGATTAATTAAAGAATTTCAATTTTAAGACACTTTAAGACGTAATGTGAGATGCGATGAAAATAGCGACGCAACGCGATGCGACGATCCAATGTGAGGCGCCGCAGGTGCCATGTTTCAACATGTTTCAACGATGCGATGGATGTCGCGGTCGCGGACGGCTGAGGTCGAAGAATCAGAAACTGAAATGATGCCCGACGGAATTTTGTGATGTTGGCAATGTGAGAAGTTGTGACGTCTGTGTCGTTGAAGTTGTGTACAGCCTGTACAGGATTGACATAGAAAGATATAGAAAGTTCAAGTCCTGTATTGCGTGTTAGATTAGATTTCGAAATTCAAGTCATATATGCTGTGATGTGAAATATGCTAGGAATTGAAGCTATTTGCACTTTGATGTATGAATGCTGTCAACCACGTGGTTAGTAAAAGACACGCCCTAGTGGTTTTAGATGTTCCAAGGTCTACTACATAAAGAGCGGAAGCGCTTGCAATTGTAAACAAGACATACGTAACTGGCACAAACGACAGGTCTTTGAAATACACAACATGATCGATATCGACAACGAAAGTGTTCTTGTGCCAGTGTGCGTGGGAAAAAGACCAATATGGAACACGTGAACTGCTATCTGGTTTCGATGCTTCAAACGCAAAATGAGGGCATCTCGGTCATGGTGCCGCAAAGATATCAACCACCAACAAAACAAAGCCCAACTCACCAGCCTGTCCGATATGGATGCAGATAGCCTCGCGCATGGCTTTGGGTACAGAGTGTTTTTTTCACAAAAGGGTTTCGTGTCGAAGCACACCGTGTGATGGGGCACACCTCAAGCACAAATCCTTTGAGCCATATAGGGCAGAAGGGCAAGCTGCGAATCCGGGTGACTCTGGTCGCTTTGTGGATTGGTTAGTCATCTCAATAGAAATAGGTATAAGGCCGAAACCTACCAGGCTTCGTCCATGCTCCTTGTGCACTTTTTTGGTGGAAACGGTTCCCACTTCCAGATTAGTCACCTAGAAAGAAGCCATTCAGAGGTTGATACACCACGTGCATTCCCTAGACCACCAGCTAAGGCGCACCGGCTGGATGAATTCAGGACACCCAAAACAAGAGGTCATATTCATTTGAACCACTACTGAACCTTCACGTAAGGCATAACGTAAGGCATTACACCTGAATTTTTCAGCTCCAAATACTCCAATCTCAACTCTGCGCCCGCTCAGACAGTCACGCAGCCCGCAGGGGTGGCACCTGGGTCCTCAGCAACCATCAGACCATCAACAGCCGTTGGGCATTCACCGATGGAGAAATCGTTTCAGCCCTAGCCGTTGCCCAAGCATACTGTTTGTGTGCCATGTCATAGGAGCATGACCAGTGACCTGATTCTTCGCAGCCGCTGTCCTTCCCAACATTGGTCCTACCATCTGGTTGCGAATGTGCTTATTTTTTAACCCAACAAATCCTAAGGGGTTGCCAATTGTGAATTGTGGGAGAACACGATTGACCCAATTTTGGTTGCATGTAAAGGGGTTTGATTTGTCAAATCATCCTTACACTCAACATTTTGGCCTGCGCAGATGTGGCAGTTGTCGTAAACACGGCGGTGGTGGGGCCCTGGACTTCACCAAAAAATCATCTTTCCGATGACCGTCGGTGTGGGTTCAATCCCAGATGCCTCTACAGCTTTCATCTCGAAAAGCGCAAATTCACATATTTGGTTAAATCATTCATGTTGAATGACAATGAATGACATACATGTCATTTGGCTTTGTCATGGTTTGTCTAAAAAAAGGGGCTCCTGCACAAAAAAGCCACTGGTTCATTATCATGTAGTTGGGGATTTCTATAAATGGGGCTACCCCCAAATGGATGGTTTATGGAAAATCCTATCAAAATGGATGAGAACTGGGGGTACCACCATGACTTGTCGGAAACCCCCAGCTATAGCCAACACGGGCCACCGATGGGACCGTCCGCAGATCCAAGCGACACAGGCAGCCTTCGCCGGCGCGACAGGCTTCACCAAGTTTAAGCTTGAGACGTCGTGGATGGCTGCAATGCATTCCTCAGCATGGGAAGAATTTATGGATTTTATGGTAGGTTTAGCCCTGTTGGAATATAACCCCATAATGTGTGGGGTTATGATGTATAATGTGAATATATGATATGAATATATAATGTGAAAACATGGTGTGAATATTTGACGGAATCATTTTTGATGGAATTTAGCCAACAATCATGTGATTTTTTCTGGAATACCTGAGAAGATGAGAACGAAAGCCATGTTTTTTCCAGCCCAATCAGGCTGGGAATGCGTTGGTTGGTCGCTTGGCTATGAGTCTCTCCTCCTTTTTTGCTGTCAAAAAGTTCTCTATGAAAGGGGGTGTGTGGTGTCTGGACGGTGCTCGTTCTTTCCATTCAATATTTAATATGCAGCCTGCACAGCAAACAGAAATCTTAGCTTTGATTCGGGAAGAGAAGGAAGGGAACAAGCGTGTGAAAGGTGGAAAGGATAGGAGGTAGGGATCCCGAAATAAGCTAAAAGAAAGGGAAAGAGAGAGTTTCAGGAGGATTGGTAGAGGTAGGGTCTTGGAAAGAGGTATTGTTAACATGGTAGACTTAATTCCGAAAGAGGCGAGAAAGACAGGGGAAGGGAAAGGTTCAGTGTTGGTCAAAAAAGGTTGCGAAATAGTGAGGTGGTTTGTTTCTTCTTACAGTTGTTTCTTCCTCTCTTTTCCCACCTCTCTGACTGTTCCATCGCAATTGCTGTTTTTTCGTCCTGTTGAAGTTGTTCGTCCAATCTTTCCTGTGGAAAGCCTACACCTACGTTACCCGAATTTCGCGATTTCGGTGCCTTTCGGAAGCCACTACCCGCATACCCCCCTTTACTCTCACTACGTTCGCAGTCACCTCAGCCACTGCCTCCGGCTGGCTTTCGTATTGCAAAGCACTAGGAGAGCCAGCAAAAACAACAACCGGGATGGCGTTTTGGACAAAAGCACAGGCAAGAACCAACCAGACACAGCTTTCGAATGGAAACAAGGATCATCGAATGATACCGTGACACCAATGATACAATGCGCCCCGATCCAACATTATACTTCTGTGTTTTGTCCTTGTTCTTTTTCTACTTCTTCGGTCTCACCTTCGTTCGTCTGCTTCTTTTTACACTTCTTCCGGCTCTCTTTTTTTCTCGCCGCTGTGATTGTGTCATCCCAGCTTTTATCTTTCTTCTGGTCGTCCAGGCTCTCTGGCCTTTTTGAGTTCTTCGTGCTAGCTTTGATATGCTCCGATACCGGCCCTACGCGATACTTCCGCCTGTTCTTCTTCTCGTTCTTTTTCAACTTCTTCGGTCGAACCTTCTCTTTTGTTCCAGTCCAACCTTTTCTTTAATTCTGCTGCTTCTACTTACCATTGTTCCTTCCCTCTTTCTTCTCGCCTCTCTAAATGTTCCATCACACCTATTATGTTGTTTATTCTTCAAGTATCACATCTGTTATGCTTTTCGGTCCTCAAGTTCACAAATTGCCACGACATGGTACATGACCCAACAGATTCCTCAAGGCCACTGCCTCCTGGGTATGGTTGCCGAAACCCTATAGAAGTGGATTGATGACCATTTTTGAATATCAGCACTTAGTAACACTTAGCCCAAGTTTTGACCACGGCACAAGTGGATACCACCTAATGATCAGTTTGGAATGGATGTGCATCCAGCTGAAATGTGGTCTTGTCCTTGCCCAACAAACACATAACCATGCTCTCCAGGAAATGTTGAGTGCGTATCCAAAAAACGGTAAATCATATTTACTTTGGGGAACGTAGCTACAAAATGCGGGCCTTTGACAAACGAAGAAATAGCATATCCACCCAACATCTACCAAACATGATTTTTGCAGATTTTTGCTATGGTCACACTGGTCACACTGATACAGCCCCCGCCTCTTTCCCGGACTGGTGTCTCAGTTCCAAGGCACAGTCAGCTTGGCAGGTTGCTCTGCAGCTGGCAGCTGGAGAACCTGAACAAAACACGGCAGTTGGTCCCAAAATTGGTTTTCTCACGTCAAAGATAGGTGCTACCAACCCCAACCCTCACCAACCCTCAGTCAGCTCATATTTCACTTCTGCCATTTCGATCCAATGTGTCCCTTCCATTCTTAGAGCACTTCCACATGACATCCTGCCAGTGGTTGATAGCCAGGGGACGTCCAAGAGACACACGATGCGGTTCAGGGCCGTCATCTCCGCCTGGGTTAGACCGCCAAACCATGATGGGACGTACCCGGTAACAGTTTGCTGTGGGAAAATGGATAAAAATGGCCCATCTAATGTGATGATTGACCTCCTAGAAATCGCGGTTTTCCATAGCTATGTAAAAAATTACAAGAGGGTAAACCATGATGTAACCTCTAGAAAAGATGGTTTTACCAGTTTAACCAGCCAAAATGGTACTTGAGAATGGAAGAAAATGGGTATGGCCTTTCTTTGAAAATGGGAGATTCACGCCCATTTGATGGCCATCTTAATAAGAAGAATTGCACATTTCATGGCTGTGTATCCGTGTATCCCGTAACAAATGCGTAAGGAAGATATTGAGGGATCGTCAACCATGATGGAGGTGGTATGGGTCTTTGTTTACGGATCAGCATCAAGAAGGAGGTTGCAAGTTCGAAGTAATCCTGCATAATTTGACCCACTGATTGTCGTGAAATTCGCATCCCCATGAATCAAAAAAACATGATCAAAGAATATCAAAGACCTCTGCCCTCAGATTGGGCAAGATGCATGGTTTTACGATGTTTTAAGTCCCAAGCTTAGTAATCGTGATGCGGAGGTCCCATAGCCAACCCCCTCCAGCCACACCTGTCGGCTGCTGGAGAGTTCCTTGGCACTCAGGTAGGAGCTGTCCATCATGGAGACCTGTCGCGAAATCAACGTCTGAAATGATGCAACCGTTCTGGCTGGACTGCGAAAAAAAAACTTTTTAGAAGATATCTACCATCTGGTTATGACTAACATAGCCATGGAAAATCCCTTATAAATGGAGGTATTAATGGGAAAATCATCTATTTCTATGGGCCATTTTCCATGGCTATGTCAAATAACCAGGTATCATATTCTTAGATGATGCATGATGATGCAAAATCCTGTCTGCGAAGGTGTTTCCAGGGCTCACGGTATCTTCTTGGTCAAACGGTGTTTGAAGTCGCAATACTGTAAACGTATTCCATAATTCGTCCATATTCCCAAAGAAATCAGTATACAATGTTAATGATTGACAGTGATTAACATATTCTAAACTGATGTTAATCAACATATCTCAACATCCAACAGCCCCGACCTCAGAGGTATAGCAAGCATCGTAGTTGCTGCACGCCACCACCTTGGCCTCATAGGGTCCACCTTGGTCAAATTGTGGGTGCCAACTTCTCCGTTGTCACAGGCTAGGGGACATACAAAGACGGTGATGTGTTTATCTGTAGATGATAAGATCAGAAATTGGCTGAATCAGAAATGTGGAAATCAGTCAGAAAGGTTTGTGCATGTATCGTTAGGCAAGGGCAATGGAAATGGTGACGTCACAACAACAAGAGGTATACTTGGGCATAATCTGACCAAAAGATTTGGGTATCACCCAGCAACAATAATAGATATGGAGTGACCTTTGTCACCAACATGATCCATTACACCAAAACATAATGGGTACGTTATCTGACCAAAACCTTGGGACATGCTGTCTATACAACATAAACTATGGCAATGTGTATCTGGCGCATGAAACTGGGGCTACAAAACCAACGACAACAAGAGTACAAGGAAAAATGAATTTAACGAATTTGTGATGTATAAAATCAGCATGTACCAAATCATATGCAATGTATACCATACACGTCCCTATGGTCCCTTGCAATGTATACCATACACGTCCCTATGGTCCCTTGGTTTCATCTACAGTTCAGAGATGACCCAAAGTCAAAAAAAAGAACCTCCAGGGATCAAAGCACCTGACCACCGTTTGAACACGCTGGCACCAAGGAACAATTGGTTTGAGTCACTGGGTCATAGTAATGAGTGAGGTTGTCAGTAGAGGGCTGAGAGTAGTCCTCAGAGCGCCGTCAGCCATTTCTCGCCAGCCGTGAATCTGATGTTTGGATAGCTTTGGAGGTTTTGTCACACCTTTTCCACGGACCTTAAATGAAGTTCACACACTTGCAACGTTGACAGCACATTTTGTCGCAGTCTAATTAATGGGTTTTCAGGGTCTCATGATGGTCAACTTGCTTGTCAACTCACGGATTGAATAAATTCCCCGAAAAATAAGGGTGTTGGTTCTGTTCTCAACCAATCTCCACCATTTATAGATGATTTTCCCACTAAAACCTCCATTTATGGATGATTTTCCATTGCTTTTCCATCTACTTTTTTTTGAGACCAATATGGCCATCAAAGCCCCGAAGAGTGAAAAACATGCCACGCTGTCTCAATGAAAAACGTCGGGACCTCAAAATCAAGCACCAAGTTTAGCTGCCGAAGATTTCTACCGAAAAAAAAAAAAAAAACCGAGCCCCAAACCTGACCAATCCTCCCAAGAAATGCATCAAGAAATGCCCATTTTCTGGCGCATGTTTTTGCGAAAAATCATGGAAGCCACCATGACACACCTCCCAGCTGATGGTTTCCCCCTCCTGGTAGCTGTCGATTGTGAAGCTGCTGTCGTACGAGAGCTGCACTTCCATGGCCAGGCATTCCTGCCATGGTTTGGTGAAGCTTGGATGAAGGGGCCCCAGATGCTGGGGACAAGGCCATTCCACAAAGACTACATGACCCTCCCAAATGTCATTGGCCAGATTTTGATGTCACTGGCTTGAATTTGCCTATTTTGGGATCAGCTAGGATGAGGAAGTGTGTATTCTTCTACAGTAATAGCCATTGTTTCTGTTATCTTCGCTCATCCCCAACATCCCCAACATCTGCCCGGTCCTTCAACTTGTCACTCAACGCAATGGTGATGGCATCACATTCCGCCGACTTGCTGCTGTAGACCGAGCTGGTGTCCTGCCAGATTTGGCGCAGGATCCCCAGACATCCAAGACAGCTGGGGCCACACGCAGAGTGTGAGACTCCAAACAACCGATCCTGTCTGAAGATTCCAAAATGATTTTGTCATAAAATAGAATACCCCAAAACCCAGTCGTTTTTCATCATGATTTCCCGATGCAATGGTTATTTGGGGGCTTTTCTCCCATGGCTCGTCGATCCCACCTCTTCCAACCACAAATCCCCCCGGGCCCAGTCCGTGCAGTTCTGCTCACGCTGGCGGAGGGTGGCTAACATCTGAATGTCTCGCTCCAGAAAGTCCTCGTAGCTGCCTCAAGGGAAGCACTGCAGCTTGATTTTGAGGAGAAAATCAGGGGAAAAATCATGCATCTACAGGAAAACCCATGGATTTTGCCAACCAAAATATAGTCATTAATTACAGGGCTTTTATGCAAACTTTCCCTTCGACCAAGTTTAAACTCATTGACTCATGGGCTTAGATGGATGCAACCTGGGCCGCTTAAGAAACCTCGGGGTCTTGCAATCTGAAGAAAATTGCTCAGATAGATCCGTGACTGGAAGTGGAGATGCCAAACAGCACACGTTCATTAAACTCAAATATCTTGATGTCTTTCCAACAAGTTTGATCCTTGGGACCTGCACTTGGGCTAATGATTGATGTGGGAATGGGTCAAAACCTGAGAGTCACACCGCTGAAGAGCGTCGAATCTGCGCAACGTGCAATGCGTGCGGCACCTGTCGAGAGCATCAGCATGCAGTGTAGAAGACCAGGAACCTGGAAAAAAATAGAAAAACTCTAGAAGCCAATTGGTCCTCAGACTTCTCCCATCTCTAAGTTTATGATTCCATATCAACCCGAATTTCCACTAATTTCCAACTTACAAAGCTCAAAATCAGCGGCCATGGTACTGCTACTGGTCATTGGCCATATGGAACAACGAAATTCCAAGGTTGGATCGTCGCACCTGCACTCGGGTAGTTGATTTCGTTGTACAGCTCGCAGGTGGCAGTCTTTGCAGAGTGGGTGGCCACCAGTTCCTTAGTGCCAGCGTTGTGTGCCACTGTGGATCATTTTCGTTGCACAAAAGCAAGTGCTACAACCGCCCAAGAGATGAACGTCCGCACTTCTTCAGATCTTCCAAAAGTCAAGGCACGCTGTGGCATGTCTTGTTGCGCAGAATCAGCTCGGCTCCCTCGCAGACCCGCAGGGAGCTCAGGGGGAGGACCCAGGTCTAGGTCTGGTAGCTGGGAGTTTGGGGAAGAACACCCTGGAAGGCACTCGCCACTGTAAGTGAGTCTTCACACGGTCTGGGTTTGATTGAAAAAGTCAGTGAGTCCTGGGCCTGTGTGGTGCTGGACAAACTTCCCCCTCCGAAGACAAGACCAATAGATGGTCCTTGAAAGCTATTCCTCATGTCGCGGATATATCACAGGATTTCCTTGCATCACCGTATCACCTTTTTAAAGTGTCGGTCTCCCAGCATTTGACCAAAAGTGATGATACAGTTTATCTCTTTACAAGCAACTTTTGGGGTGCCGCGGTTAAGTTTGGCGCGCCTGAGCCTTGCAGGCTGCCAAGTCGGGATGGAGCGTGGTGGTCGTTGGCCCAGCTGGCGGCACTAGCGAGGTGACCCAGGTGACCCCAGCACCCACATTTCTACTAGGGATATCCAGGGATCAGTTCTGGGATTAATTCTAGGATCAGTTCTAGGATGGTAAATGTGTTTTTGTCTGGAAAGCCTTTGTTGGCTGATGGCAATGGGTCAGGCGGTCAGGCTGGTCTTCGGCAACAAGCTCTGTCCATGTTGAGGGCACCACGGCAAAATCGGGATATCAAACTAGATTGTTTATCCATGGCTCGAGCCGGTGGGTCATCTTCCAATTCAAGCATCCCCCTGAAATCATGGCCAAAAATTGCTTCATGGCCCCATGGCCCCATGGTGCCTGTGGTAGTTGTGGAAGTCGAAGTGGTGGTGGGTGCAGCTGAGGTCGTGGTGCTAACCATCTTGGCTGCCTGGAAATGGAAAACATTCAGAACTGGAGAACATCCCAAAATCCCTAGAGAACACATTAACCTCTGCGGCTTCACAAAAACTTGAGTTTTGATCCCGAACATTGCGGAGCCCGAGTGCGCGTGGGCGTGAAGGTTGAGGTCTTCTTCCCGGATCCTCATCTTAACATCAAAACCTATGGCCAGACCAGGCCTCACCAAAGGCCTGCTCCTTCGCATCCAAACATGTCTGGAAATTGCCCTGACTCTGAAGGGCCTCGGTTCAAGGACGATAGAAGCTGCCTCCGGCTCAAGGGTTGCACGTGCTGCGAAAAATGTGGTGCGCATATATATATATATACAGATAGAATCGGTGGAGTGCAAAGACGTTCCTTTGTGCTAAGTCCTGTTGTTTTATGTATCATTATAAGCATGGCTCAAAATGATTGACCAAAAAATGACATGGCGTTGTACCAAAACTAGCCCGTTTTGCAAGTCCCTTGATGCTGCATTTTTGAGCCATACCCATGAAGGATCATACAGTACACCAACAGATTAACAAATAGCAGGATTGGTGGAGAAAAAACTGCCTCACAAGCATCTTGCAAAGTGAGTCCTTGAATTGGACATATCCCGACAGGTATAATAAGTGCAAGCCAACTGCTGGAATATGTACAGCAAACTGCTGGAATAAATAAGTGTATGCCAACTGCTGGAATAGATGCAGCAAGCAAAGTGATGGTTCCAAAACATTCCAAAACTATGAAATCAAGCAACCAGGCATGATGTCAACTTTGGTGGCCAAGCTAGCCCCCGATGAAAATTGAACGGTTAGATCCGAACTGTTGTTGATTAATGCAGTGAACCCAATAGCAAACCCATTTTTTGGGCTATAGCGGCTATTGTATTTTCTATACCCTTCCATTTGGTAAAATTGGTCAATTAATGTGGGGTGTGACAAAAATGGTTGCAACAAACTTCGGAAGCAGCATCAGTCTCTGCCCAGAAGCTGTCTGAGCTTCAGTGTGCTGCTGCTCGATGGCAGTCGTCAGCCTGCATGGCTATGGAAGGGACATCAGCCTGTGACATCAGCCTGCAATCTCGGTCATCATCTCAATGGATTGGTTTAAGGGAAAATCTTAACCGGAAACCATGGTTTTAACCATCAAATATTGGGGTTTCCTGTAAATTTTCCACAATTGCCCGCCGCACGCCGCAGCCAGAAGCCCACGTCCCTCACGTCCCCAACGTCCCCAATGTCCCCGACGTCCCTGACGTCCCTGACCTCACGTCCCTAACGTCCCCAACGTCCTCCACGTCCCTCACGTCCCTGGTCTGATGTCCCTGACGTCCCCGACGTCCCTCCACGTCCTCCTCGTCCAGTCCCTCACGTCCCCAACGTCCCCAACGTCCCCGACGTCCCTGACGTCCCTGACCTCATGTCCCTAACGTCCCCAGCTTCCTCCACTTCCCCAGTCCGTCCCCGACGTCCCTGACGTCCCTGACCTCACGTCCATTACTAACGTCCCCAACGTCCTCCACGTCCCTCACGTCCGTGGTCTGACGTCCCCGTCCAGTCCCTCACGGTCTGACGTCCTTGACGTCCCTGACATCCCTGACATCCCTGACGTCCCTGCATCACGTCCCTGACGTCCCTGCATCACGTCCCTGACGTCCCTGACGTCCCTGACGTCCCTGACGTCCCTGACGTCCCTGACGTCCCTCCACATCCTCCACGTCCCTCACGTTGCTCAGGTCCCGCAGGTCCCTGGTCTGACGTCCCTGACGTCCCTCACGTCTCTCCCGTCCATCACGTCACGTCCACGTCCTCGACGTCCTCCACGTCCCTCACGTCCCTCACGTGCTCCTCCACGTCCGTCACGTGGTGCTCCACATCGCCCTCACGTCCCTCACGTCCTCCATGCCCTGATATAGGCTGTACCGGCGTTGCCACTATCCTCAGAGCGTCTCGATCCGTCCCCAACTCTTGCCCCTTACATCTTGCATTATTCTTGAGTGATGTCCCTGACTTCCCTGACTCCTCAATGTTCTTCATATTGTCAATTGATCTCTCCCGTCTGCGTGTCTTCTTCATGTTGTCTCCGTTGGCACACCGCTCTTGGGAATCAAGCCGCCGCTTGCAACTTGATCCTAACGGTTCCCTTTGGTGGCTGTTCGGTTGGGACTGCCTGGGTGGGAGGGTCGGGTTTGCTCGGGTCTTTGCTGTCTGTCTCGTCTGGCTGGTTGGCCTTTCCGTCCTTGCTGCTGGCTTTCCCTCTTCGCCCTTGGTCTGGGGTGCTCGTTTTGCGGAAGTCTCCTCTGGTTAGTTTCTCGGAAGTTTCGCGCTGCTACGCGTTTATTAGTTTCTCTCCTCTTTTACTGAGGACGTTGTCAGTTTCAGCTTATTTGAGTTTGAGATTTGTGCGGTATTTTTACTTCAGTTGTTTGATGTCGTTGTCTGGGCATGTCAGTTGATGTGAAACGCAAAAGCAAGACGTCAGTGCACAGTTGAGATTGGAGGTCGTTACTTGCATTCAATCATTCACAGGGGTTCTGGTATTTCAGGTGATAGGTCTGGTGAAACTTGTTCATTTAGATTTATTCTGGAGGGTTCAGACCTGAGATATCTCCATATTTACATACACAATTGATCTATGTCCTATTTCATATTATCATATTTACATAAATAGAAAAAAGATAATATGATATGTTTTGCAAATAAACAGACATGAATATATATATATATATATACATTGAGATAGATAGATAGATCGATCGATAGATCGATAGATCGATAGATATATTTATGCTTATGATATGCTAGAACCTACCCTACAACATGGTTGCGAACATGGCCTGCATTTTTTGGAGGCCTCATTCTCCATTTTTTGGAAGTTTTGAAAGGCAAGGACGTCCCTGACCTGACGTCCCTGACCTGACGTCCCCAACGTCCCCAACGTCCCTGACGTCCCTGACGTCCCTGACGTCCCTGACGTCCCTGACGTCCCTGACGTCCCTGACGTCCCTGACGTCCCTGACGTCCCTGACGGACCTGACGTCCCCGACGTCCCCGACGTCCCCGACGTCCCTGACGTCCCTGACGTCCCTGACGTCCCTGGCGTCCCTGACGTCCCCAACGTCCAACGTCCAACGTCCCGGGGAGCCCAGCAGGCTATCCTCAAATTTTCCCATCATCCAGTTCTATGATCATCCCAGAATCTGCCAGCTGGCAAAGAGACACAATATGATTGATACGCGTCGCATGGCTGTTCCGTGATCCGTATGAAAAACATG
Source organism: Cladocopium goreaui (assembly GCA_947184155.2). Taxonomy (NCBI): domain Eukaryota; class Dinophyceae; order Suessiales; family Symbiodiniaceae; genus Cladocopium; species Cladocopium goreaui. Next base: position 107,941 of record CAMXCT020001316.1, read on the forward strand.
TCCATTATGGACCACGACCCTCAACTTCTGCCGCCACTTCTCTGGGTGTCCCAACTCAGTCATCAGTTTTCTGATGGCTTCGATGGTAGTGCCATCATCCTTGGAGTGATCCGCCTGTCGTTGTGGTCAGAGCTTCCTCAAGGGGGCCCCTGGCGAACAATCTACCAGAAAATAATGCGTTTGGCTCCCAAGATGGTTTGACACACCCACACCACCAATTCGGTGAAATCTCCTCTGCTACGGTTTCCCTGTTTTGTGCCAGAAATTGTTATTTTCACTTTCAAGAATTTCCATATTTTGAGACACGACGAAAAAAAACAAGAGAGTTTCTCGTGTCCAACGATGGTAAATTGTCAATTTTTGCTGGGAACTTCTTGAGAATTGTTCCAAGCATGATCGATTTTCTGGCACAAAACATGGAAACACGGGAATTTTCATGGAAATTATGATGGCCATGATGGCCATGACGGTGAATTCCCATGATGAACTGGCCAAGTCTTCGGTGAATTCCCCCTGCGCTTCCAGGCCATCTTCGAGGCCTCCAGGGCCAGTGAGCCTAGGGCACCCGCCACCTCTGCCAGGGTGGCAGGGGAGGCTGTGCTGGGCCTCAGACATCTCAGACGTTGAATTTTTGGTGGTTGACTCCCCAGAAATACTGGGGTTTGACCAAACTGAACCATGGAAAATCGCTAGTTGAAGCTAGTTGAACTGGATTTTTTTAGGTGGATTTAATCATGGGAAATATTAGGTGGATTCTGACTGAGTAATGGGATACAAACTAACTGTGGTAGGACAAAAAAAAGATTGATGGACCATTACAAATGGATATTGTGGGCTTTAACCATCAAATGGGGATAGAAACGGGCTATTAACAATTGTTGTGGCTAATATGGCAAGCTACTTTCTTTGCTTTAGGCATTTCAATGGGAAAACTCGGTAAATGGAGGATCTCCCAGCAAGTCATGTTTGATTAAAAGGATGATATTTGGAATCAGGAAAGAGTGGCTACCACAAAAATTGGGACTCTACTGTTGGTTTACCACATTGTTAGTTGATACTCTCTCTCTCTCTACATTTGTTCTTTTATTTGTTCGACAAGCATGGCATTCTGAACCCAAATTCCAGTGGAAAATATATATCAATGAGGGAAGCAGATGAGATCCATGGGTCGCACCCAGAGGCTTCAACCTGATTTAGTTGTGGGGAAACCTCACTGTGAGAAAAAAAAAATGTCCGTGAAAGTGGGAACCCCGAAGAATGGTTGGTGAAGTACTCAACAATCGCGGATCCTTGGCTCTGGAATGTGAAAAGCAAAAAACCTTGCGTATACAGCACAATGCACTGCCTGGAGAGGTCCCTTGTGATCAAGAGTAAAACCGTGTGTAGCCGACCAGAACTAAATCCTGGTCAGCTGACCCAACTTAGACAGTTCAAAAACACAAACCATGTCACGATTGGGGTAGGGAATACTCCGTGCTAAAACACCATGGGCCATAGCCGAAATATCCAGAAGACTGTGAACTCATCAAGCGCCTTGCTTGTTCCTGCTCTCATCCTGAGTGTCCCTGGCGCTTGCTGCAGCAGTTGAAGCAACCTGGGCACAGACCATGGTCAAGTGCCACCCCAATCATCTCCAGTAGGTCTGGAAATGCAAAAATCTGAAGCCACCAAACAGCCACCCCTGCATATGTTGGACCTGGTCAGGTTCGTGACCAGGTTAAAGGGAAAACGTGACAAATTCAACGCCGCACCTGAAGATGCAGCTCCCATATGGAACTCAACATCAGAGCATCAACCAGGAGGATGGCCTCGTGGAGACTCCTGGGGTTCCTGGGTTCCCGGGCTGTTGCCGCGGGCTCAACTTCTCGCTTGGAGCACGGGCATCCACCAAACAGGCCTGAGACCGGAACCGAATGGCAGTTGCCCCTAGTGATATTTATGGATGGTATGAGTAATGCTGCTACTGGTGGGATGAGTAAATTCACCAAGGATATACTAAAACGAAATGCTGCTTTTGGTGGGGGGAACACTGAGATAGTCCCAAGTTCCACTTTCCAACCTGCAGGTTTCCGATCAAGATCTTGTGATTGGATTGTTTAAAACTGGTTGCCAAATTCAGAGAATCAAAATCCAAACCATAGTGGGTCATGAATCTAGTTGGTTCAAATCCGTTCATCATCTAAAATGTTTTTGTCCAACAGCTCCCTCAAGGAATTCACTCAGGGAGCAATGAACAAACTGAATACCATCTGCTCGGAAGAACCAACAACCAATCGTATCTGGGTTTAACCGACCAAAACTGGGCTATGTTGATTATGTATGATGATGTTGTAACATGTTGATTATGTTTAACCGAAAATTGAAGAAACATATCAAGGCTTTCAAGGGTCCTTTTTTCATATTTTTTCTCACTTGTCACTTGTCTCTGCGTCCAAGCTACGATGCACAGAACGATTCGGCCTGGGCGATCGAACAAATGGCCGGGATCGCCTCAAAGGGGTCTTGATCAAAAATCCATGAGATTTTATAATGGTAAGGATGGTGCCAGGATGGTGCCCAGTTATGTGAACGTTGGTTTATAAACACCATGAACTATAGTAACTATATGTTCGTTATATGATGTTATATGATGTTATACGTACCATAAACCATGGTTTAGCCATTTGTAAGGCAACTGAACGCTATCTTGGGAGCCCCATCCTGTAGATCACTGGGTCCGAATCATTATACCAAGGACGTCGATCACGACATCCAAAGCACAACCCATGGTGCCCATTGCCCCGGCAGGTCTGAGGGCCAGGCAAAGAGCCATCTTCATTTGGTCAGATTGGGGGGTTCAACGCCAAAAGTTGCTGAACCTTTTTCACCCCCTGGGCTTTGAACCGCGAAAGTGGCAGATCTGCTGTCTTTACCAATGTTGGTGACCAAAAAACCATATGCGAAAAAAAAAATGACTTCAAAAAGAATGCATTTTATTTTTGGTCAAAATCTGAGTGTGTTTCACTATACATATGTGATACCGACCAAGCATCTGCGTACTTAGAAACAGCAAAGTCTTGGATTTTTAATCGAAATTCGTCTTACACTAGTACCACATAATGCAAATTGGAGTTCGAAATGAACCCATGTAAAGTTGCATATCAAGCATGACATCAAAAGAAACTTGAAAATGTCGCTCTTGTTTACAAGTGTGAACCATTCTGGTGAAAACATAGAAGATTGCTGGTCATTTTGCCAACCCCCATTGGGGTCCATTGCAATTCCTGTCCTGCGTTAGTTTAAGTGCAGCAAGATGAATTCGATTTCTAAGCGGCCAGCGCAGCGAATCGGCTCATTTGTCGTCGCAAAAGTGTCATCGCTTCATTTTGCGAGGCTCCAAACGATGCTGTTGTGTCCCCTGGCGTGCGAAAAGTTTTGTAGGTTCCAACCAGGCGCCACTGAAGACTGAGTGTAGAATATTTGTGCCAATTCTCCAGCAAGAATTCTTAAGCAAAGAGGGTCCCTCAAAATGGGTCAGTGCGGAGTCATGCAAATACAATTTTATCTATTCGCTTAGGAGCGGGTGAGCTGATCGTTTGACGCCGCAAAAATCTCTCGCTAATCTACTCTCAGGATCTCTCCCGGTACAGTGACCAGGTGGACAAAGAGTGCCAATCCCAGCCATGGCTGGGATGGAAAAAACCAGTTTACCCATGGAAAATGAAAGTGAAGGTTTCACGGTGGGGAAGGTCTTGACAACGATACATCACTATGTGCAGCTTGCTAAAGCCGTCATGTCGATTGTCGACCTTTGCTTCTGCCCTGGGCCACATCTTGGGTGACTGTAAAACATGTTCTGCCACAGACTGCGGATGACTGCCGCATTCTTCGTCTGATTCTACAAGCACCGCAATTTATGTTGCATACTGAATACTGATTTTAACATACGTTACATGTGCATGACATCATGCAGAAAACAATTGGCATGTCCTGACAAGTTGTTCAACAGATTCATGGTTAATTTTTCCATCAATCATGCGGTTGATGACATTGATGATACCTATGAAGCAGCTATGATGAGTCTCCTTGTTTGGTGCATGTGATGCGATATTGAGGACTCGAGGATCACTTACAAATCAGTTGCAAGAAAACTGTTGAAATTTGCTGTACCCTTGAACTAACATCTGAGCGCGCTGTGTTTTTCACCAAACAACACTATGTGTCCCCTTGTGTAGCAAACTGCTGAACTGTTGATGTCATTTGATTTCATCAAGACATGTTTCAAACCACTGCATCAACTGCTAAAAAAAAAATACCATCAAAATTTGTCCGGAAATTGTTCCATGCGATTGCAATGCAAAACAAATACGTACATATGTATAGATATATATATATATATATCCCTACAAATTATTGCATTGGAGAACGGCTGAACTTCGTGGTTTGTCGTGATTTGGTTTTCTGCAAAAGGTGCTCTCGTGGGAGCGCTGAACTCAATATCGCAGCATGAAACCAACATGTCAACATGAAACAGTTTGGGTACCCGTGTCCCGTGTCTATGTTCAGTTATAAAATATGCGCCTCTATGCGTTCCATGTTTTTGGTTTCCGGAATGATGTGTGTGTGTGTGTATGTGCTGTTTTCTTTTCGTAATTATGCGTTTTTTCCTGGAATGGTGGTTTCGGTTTCCAAGCAGGTGTGAAAGAATCCTATGGTGCTTCTGTTGGCGAAAATTATTTTTTTGTGAGATCAGTGTTTCAAAAGCTACCGGACTGAGTTTTCCAGTTTTCGGTGTTTTCGGTGCCCGAATTTGGGTGAAATTTGCATCCAGCTGGCTTTTTTAGTGAACCTCACATGCTTCGAAGTGATCCACCACGCCAAGCCATAAAACAAGAGGCTGGCGATATGGCCTATGCAGTGCAGCTTTGTGCAGCACATATATAATACATTTTTGGGGTCCAATTCAGATCAGGTCTAAATCTGGGCATGGCTGAAAAATCTTCGAAACAACAGCTCGCCTAGTCTGGGATAATTTGGAGCCACTCCCACCTGATCACTATACTGTTCAACAAGATTTCAAAACTCAAATTAACCCATCCTTCTGGTGCTCCCGCGTCGTGATGTTCTTGATGAATGCAATGGCATCCGGAAGCGACATCTCGTTGTTGCCGTCACATCTGAGCGTCACAGCATTTGTCACTGAACTTCTCCAACATACCCAAGGCGACCCTGGTGCATCCAACCGGCCCAACATTGATTAATCATCCCTTTAGGATCCTTTAGGAAGCTGGGAAGGAAATAAAAATCCTCCGAAGCCTCAAGAAGCACCAGAACTATATCACCAACATTCACTAACAACTAACTGGATCCCCAAATTTGGTGATGTCCTCCCTCGTGTAGGGAATGAAACAATATACGCACAAGTTTCTTGAATCTGTTCCTTTTTTGTTGCTATGCCTCCACACCCGCTTGCCCCAAAAAGAAACAAAATCATCTACAAAACAACTTGCTCCGACGGACCCAATTCTGGGTCCGGAAAACCTTCTCAAAACCGGCTTCGCTCAAAAGGGCCTCCCTAGTTGCCCTTCCGGTCGCCTAAGCCACAAAGCTTCATTGAAACCAAAACGTTGCGCTTCTGCAACCCTGATACAAAAAAAAACTTCAAAAAATGAACCTAAACACGGTCCCGCAAAATCGCAAAAGAGACAGTAAAGGCCGACCCCTTCAACAAACAAAAAATGACAACTGCGTTTAGTTGAGCAACAAGCCTATAGATTTGGAGCAGAGGAGGCCCGCACAGCGAAGCTTTGATTTCTATTGACTTTCCGGCCCGAAAATGGAACCTGCACATGTGGTATCAGCTGTCTCCTTCCCAAGCTCCAATGTAAGCAGCAAACAATTAAGGCATCAGAGAAACGAAATAATAGAAAGCAAGCTTCAACTGGGTTCAAGTAGCAAGCAACATGCACCCGCTCAACAAGAAACAAAATCATCACAAACAGCTTGCTCCCACGGACCCAATTCTGGGTCCGGAAAACCTTCTCAAAACGGCTTCGCTCAAAAGAGCCTTCCTAGCATTGGCTACGCAACAGTCAAAACATAATGAGAACACAGAGCGCTTAGAGCTGTTCTAAGGTGTCTGATCCAAGACCAGGGTGCTGAGAATGCCGGCTGAAGTGCCGCCTCGCGAGACCTCTAGCCATCTGCTGGCTGATATAGTGGAAGATGAATGAATGTTGGAAGTCTTTTCCGACGCGTCACACGCTCCAATGAAAAGTAGAGGACGCGGTCAAACAGGAGGGAGTTATCACCTTTCGCGGTTTTCAATCAGAACACTGCCACGATACGAATAGTGGGTTAATCTATCCAGTGTAATTAGAACTCTACGCTTTGCAGGGTGGTTCGGAAGTTCGTGGACGAGTGATGCGAACCATTGGGAGCAGTTCTGTGGCCGAGAATAGCATATCGGGAGAGCTGTGTTCAGACAAGCAGATCTCTGCACTGGCTCCAAAGCACCCTAAGCACTTAAAGCATAAGGGAGGCCCCAACTCCGTCTCCAAAAATCATATCAATTCAGATCCCAAAAACGAACCCAAAACTAGCTCCTTGTTCCTGCTTGTCTTGGTCATGACAATCTTTCCCTTTCTGTTCTCTTGATGAAACAGCTCCCGTGTTTCGAAAACCTGCAATCGAGGCGCTTCGAGGCTCGGCGAGGCTGGCCCGAGGCCACGCCTCGGACGCAAAACGTATCAGCACAAGGACAAAGCTTTTTTTTCCGTCCAACGCCTTCATGGCTTCCGCCAGGTCGTTCAACATGTTCAAGAGCATGTTGCAATTGGGATTAACTGATTAATTAAGTCATGCGTAGGCCGTTCCTGTAGAGTCAGAGTGGCCGCAAAAGTAAACTGGTGGAGGACCGATACATAGTCCTGTATACTGTCACGATCATCCAGAACACAAAACGAAACAAAGCAAGCCAAAACACCAGAAACCACCCCAAAAAACAAACGGAAACACAAAAACAAACAAAACTAAAACCAAAAACAAACACCGAGCAATGACGTGACAGGTACCAGTTAATAGTTGAAACAGAAAGATTAAAGCAAGAGGTGATAGCTTAGTATCATCTCAATTCATGCATGATGACAGCTTGTGTGCCATGATAAAAATGGCCCCAAACAGAACACAAGAACAAAGAAACACGACACGAGCACAAGGGGCCAATTAAGAGGGTGCAAGAAGCAACAAAGCTCAATGCCGAAACCAGGGATCCCCCCAGCCAGGATCCCCGGGATCACAAAGAGCAGCCATTCCGGCATGACATACACCCTGACACTTTGAAGCAAACACCGACAACGCCGGGTCGCAACAAAAGTGGTGAGAAGAGCTACCGCAGTGAAACAGGAGAGTGAAACATGGTCTAGTGTGAAAATGACAGCAAAACTAAGGCACTCAGGGCGCGCTCAGAGTCCGCTCAGTTGTCCTTTTTCTAGCATCAGCATCACAATTGCGGTTGTGGGAAGCACCACTGTGCTAGTGCTCCTGCAAGTAGTCTTCATGGTATGGGGGATTGTGCTCATCATCAGTGAGTGATGATATCTGTGCATTGAGCTCTTCCGATGACGTGCTAGCTCCTTTGGCTGTATGATCCAGCAGCAGTATGGCCTTTTGCGCTTGGGTTACTTCGTAGCTGGCAGAGATTGTACAACTATCTAATATACAGCCAATTTGGCGGAGTTGGCGTATGGCAGCTTCCAGGTCAGTAACCCTTTGGGATGGGATATTCTGGATACCTTGAAGCTTCTGAGATGCCTTATTCAGCAGGTTCGTGGCAGCTTCTACTTCACTGGTAGTGACCTGGCACAGGGTCAGCTGAGTAATTGACTTGGCGAGGCGATGGACAGCAGCGTCTTTGATAGGAGTCTGACGATCCATACTGCAAGGTCAACTCGCACGCAAGGTATTCTGCAAGCGGAGGGCCGCTGGGCGCTCAGTTCATCAATAGCAGTGCTGCAACCTTGTCGAGGAAAGACATGAGGACGTCTTGAGCCAAAATGGCTACGGATCAGCACAAGGACAAAGCAAGGCTTACGGGGACTCGAAACTGTATAATCTATTGTTGATATTGTTTTTTCCTCCGGTATGGCCGATCACGCTCTGAGGCTCGGTCCTTACATGAGAAGAAGCAGTTTAAAATAACGTCCACATAGACACCTGTGATGGGTAAATTGCGGAAGGCCGACAGCCTTCGAAACCTACTTGGGTCAGCGTCCAGGACGTCGTCCTTAACTCACTAAGACCGTCCACACAACCAAGTCAACCACTCCCAGAGCTCAGCCACTTTTACACACACAAGCAACAGAAATGTCTGCTCATGTCGCTATGGTTCTTGTTGGTGTGTCACGCCTTGACACAAAATGATACGGAGTCGCTAGTCAGCATCTTTCTGCTAACTAACTTTCACAAAAGCGATCAAAAACACATGTCCTCACAAAAAGTCTTTACATCAAGACATGGTTTGTTTGTTTAAATAAGTTTGAGTGTTTGAAAAACGTTGAAACATTTCAAGCACCAAAACATGATTCATGATGTCTCCCTCAGATCTACTAGCAACTCCAGTTCTGAATGCCTTTCAGAACGTTGCTCTCGCTATCATCATTGAGAGACAAAACAACCTAAACTTCTCCGATCAATGTCAAACAAAGTTCCTTCTTCCGAAGTCACAAAATGAATTCTACGATCTTCTCACGATTCCTTCGTGCACTTCGTCGACGACAACTAATGCAAAAGGTATGGAAAATAGTTTGATTTTCCATGTCACTATACAAATTCAAATCCTCACGATGTTCTCCGTGCAATCAAAGTACTCAAAGAAGACGAAAAGTATATCGTTGTTGGGTTTCGTCATCTCCAATAAAACGTGCAAAACATGAAACGTGCAAATACGATGTCAAGCATCACGGTTGAGCTCATCATCAAGATGAAAACCAAATTCACTTCTTCCAATGCAGAAAAGACCAATGGATTCATCTCACCACAGATGTCAGACATCTTCTCATAGATGTCATATTTTCACACCCCCTTTTGAGATGAACTCCATTCCATAGGTATACGCTGTAACCCATCCAGACTTCAGCACGTATCGCTCAAACTCGACAGGTCAATACATATAATACGAATTGTCCCGTTGTCCACCATCCAATGAACAACCAGCTCATAGTCTTTTCCTCGCCTTTGCACCAATGAAGATACTCTCAATCACCCAGCTGCCTCTGCACTGAAGTTCCAGTGAAGCAACCCTTTGGCTTTCCAACCTTTCCAGAGTCCTCCACAACCTTGCATGCGCAGAGAAAAGAATACCAATCCTTTGCAATTGGACTTGTACTCTTGTTTCCCAGGTGATTCATACTCCATTTGCAATATCCGGCCATTTCATCATCGACATATACCTCACGGTATGTTTTGCCCTCATTGGCAAACTTTCCAAACGCAAACTTCGTTCTGCTCCAATCTCGAAAACTCATGCCTTCAGGCACCAAATCAGCAGTAAGCTGATCAAGGACCTTGTCGGCGATCCCAGGAAAGATTGGGATAGGCATCACAGGCAACTGTGCATTCAAAGGTTCAGCTGCCGAAGAAATCACATCGAATTCATCATCATCCAGAGCCTCACGAAGTCGCTTGCTTCCATCTGTCATTGCTCCTTGACTCTCCAAAGGAGTCAAAATACTGGATCCGGCTGCATAGCCTGACCCTGAATTCTCACTGTGCCACTTCTTCTGAAGAAGACCAAGCAAAGCCTTCTCATCTTCATCTGTCCATCCAGACTTGGCCATGGCTGCAAACCAAACCGCGTCCGGTAGTGAAAAAGCACTAGACCGTGGCTAAACTCTTAGGAGCAATCAACCTAGAACGTGAAACGAAGTGTCGAACCGCCATCACAATCGTGATAGGATCAGTAACTTTTCCGATTGTTCTGCGCTGCGCACACACACTGCATCTTACAGTATCGCGCAACAAAACTCTGCACAAGATGAAACATGGTGAAAACTCCTGTTTGTCTTTGGCAACGTTTGTTTGAAAACAACGTGCAAACAGAAATGAAACGAAATGAAACATGGTACCAACTTCTGTCTCTTTTTCTGTCACAGGGCCCCCTTTCAAACGCAAATTCAACTCTTCTTCTTCGAAGCATGTTTGACCGCAATCAAAATGTATCTTGCCAACTTTCGGTTGTAAAACGCTGTTTCAGTATAGTTGATTTGATAAAGTTCTGCATGAGTCTGGCATGTGCATGTAGAAAGTTTGGAGTGAAGATTTAGTGCAAACCAGGCTGAATTGGAAACAAACTTCAATGTCTTTCCAATCGGAATACCATCCTTGTTCTGACATCCAGTCTTGCACAACCTCACCAAAGCCTCATGCCTCATGTCAAAACTCTGCAAAAGACTCACTGTCTCAGGTCGGGACCAAATGGTATTTCGTTCTGGAAGCTCAAACGAACATGAGTCTGCATGTTTGAAGTAACCACCAATCGCGTTGATGATCTCATCCCATTCCTGGTCCTTTTCAGTGACTGAGTCCGGATTGAAATTGCGAAGCGGACTTCCACTTCCACAAGGAGTCGATGCATGAATATGCACCCAAGGTGGACATGACGAATTCTTCCACTGTCGAATGCAAACAGCTACACGACTCAATGTTCCAGAACTCTGCACCTTAGCAACTACACCAATGTATGGGACCTTCGAAACTTCACAGACCTTTCTCAAGTTCGAATGTTCCGAACAACACAGTTCCACAATCGCAATTGAAGAACCCTGAGTCAACACTTGCTGCAACACACTCAGCTCACGCAGTTCTGCCAACTCAGCTGTCAAACCATCTGGTACAACAATCCCAAGAGCATAACGGTGTTTGTAGAAAGCTTTGGCACTCAAGCATTTAGTGAAAAGATCTGCTGGATTTTCAACACCACTTCTGTGTCTCAATTTCAACAAACCCTCTCTCATCTGCTCTCGTAACCAATGCAATCTTATTTCAATGTGTCGTGAACGTCGTGGCACGTCCATGGATCTCACAAGTTGCAATGCGGAGCTTGAATCGCTCTCCAGCCAAATCACAACTTCTTCTGGTTCATCAATCTCATGAAGTGCAAAAAGAAGACGGTGAACCAGTCTTCCAAACGCAACACTTTCTTGACACACTGATTGCAAACCATAAAGCTCTGCCTCACATGAACTCAAGCTCAAAGCTTGCTGTTGTCGGCTCAGGGACCTTACCAAAGACCTCTCAAAGAAAACAGCTCCACCGCTAACACCTTTGCGGTTGTTGAAACGGTACGGCGCATGTGAAGCGTCACTGAAAGAGTGAAGATGGACTGATCTCAGTTGAGTATCGTCAACCTGACTCATGATGGTCTCATCTCTGCTTGGTAAACACAAGCATGCATGCATGTCAACATACAAGAATCTCAAAACCGCTTTCAATGCTTGTTCAGTTCCGTGCATCGGTTTTGCTTGTTGCGTCCCAAGAACAGACATCCATGTCTTCAAGTCATGACGCACCTGTGACAACCAAAGCAATTTTCCCAACGCTTTCCTGAAGCGTGAGTATGCTTCATCTGACAAAGGTTTCTGAAAGTTGCTATCCGTGAGTGTTTTCTCAAGATGTCCCGAAATGTCAGGCACATTCTCAGACCCACGGGTAACGCCATAATCCAGAAACGTAGAGTCAAGATAATGTGGATCAACACCCAGAGTGATCTCAGAGGAATCTCTTTCTCTTTTGATGACACGACCAATAAAGGTCAGGGATCCTCCCTCTTCTCCGATCTCTCCAGTTGTCTTCACAGGCACTACAGACGACAAAGTTGCAACCACATGTTCTTCGGCTTCCTTAGTGGTCGACAACAACAAGATGTCATCAACATACACCACACACAAACAAAACCCAATCTCATGACCATCTTTCACAATCTGTCCACCATACACACATGGTTCCAACGAATCCGACCAAAGGCCTACATGTTCAACCGTAAATGTCAAAAGCTGCAACCATGCCAGTGAAGCATCACGTAACCCGTTCAATGCCTTTTCAAGCAAATAGTAGGTCGCTTCACCTGATGGAAGGCTAATCGACAATGGCATTTTCAAGACAACATGTACACCAGTTCCCAATGGGCTATGCATGAAGGCATGACTCACGTCCAATGCACGCAAAAGCATCTTCCGTGTCGCTGCCATTGCAAGCACCAAATGAACACTTTCAATCGAAGGAGTCGGACTGCTAAATCCCAAAGATCTAGCTGAGGAGCCACGATTGAAGTCCTTCGCAACAATCCTGGTTCGAACCCTCTCACTGCTTTTGTAAGCTGCAACCCACCTCGACTGGATCAAACGAAGGTTCGGAACAGCCTTCTTCATGTCGTCCAGTTCTGACTGGGTGATGATGCGGCCAGTCTTGCAGTGTTCCAAGTTACTAACCTCCTCTTGCATACCTTTGAAACCTTGTTCCAAATCAAGCTCTTGCAAACTCTGGTCATCTATGATACTGTCCGGTTTCCAAACCGAGACATCCTGACCTCCAAGACGCATCTTCACAAAATCATGCTCATTGCCTCGATTGAAACAAACAGAATCAAGAGAACCAGAAAACATTTCTGGAGATGTTGCCGGAGCAAAACATGCTGGACCTTCAAGTGTACCCAAACTCGCAACCAACACAGGTTCACCACTACCAACCCAAAACCAATCAAAATCCATGTTTGTTTGAAGCAGTTCCTCCGAATCTTCACGGATCTCTCTTTCCAACTGTTCTCGGTCGGTTTCAGCCTTCCTTTTAAACCTTCTAGTGTACTCCACCTGTGTTTCCGGCTGTCGCCGAGCGGACTCAGGTGTTGGTACCAAATCTTCATCATCGACCTCTTCTACTGGCACCTGAACCTGGGGTACGACAACAGGGCTCTCCGGAGAGAGTGCAGGTTCAACACGTCTTTCCTTTCTCCGTTGTTCCTCAAACTCAGCAAAACGCTTCCTACATTCCTTGTTGTGCCTAATACCAGGTGCTTCCATGCCACTCTCACACGCTGGACATCGACGAGTTGGTTCAAAACGTGATACGTCAGGTGAAGTTCTTTCAGAACTCTCAGGACTACCAATAGCTACATCTGCAGTATCTGCTGGTGACGTAGGAGATGGAGTGACAGAAACTCGAGACGGCTCTGCTGGAACTTCCTGTGGAGTCACGGCAACGTTCGATCTTGCTAACGGCACTGCTGGCGCCAAACGCAACTCACCAGATTTCTTCTTCACACTACTGGACTCTGGCAAGACAAGTTTGGGCTGTGAAGGTGCCGGCAAACTCTGGCCTTTCAACTTTCGCAACTCTTCAGGAGGTAGCTGACTCATATCAGCTGGTGCAGTTCCACTGTCATTCACAATTTGGGGTCTACTACCTACAGTCCCAGTGTCAAATTGAGTCAAAACTCCCTGTCCCGAATTCAAATCCCATCTCAAAGGTGAAATAGCCCTGATGTTCCTAGCTACAAAACGCATCAACTCAGCTTTGCCATCCACACGAATGAGACCCTGCACAACTGGACCTCGTTCCAATCCCATGTGAATGAAAGTACACTCAACATTCCTTGTTGAAAGTGGAGAATGCTGCCGAATTGAATCAGGAATCTCTGCCAAAACCTGAGCACCAAACAAAGTCGAAACTGGTTTGGATAACTTCCTTCCTGAAACCATTTCCAATGGACTTCTGTCTGAACCTCGTGATGTTGAAAAATGGTTGTTGCACAAAGCCAAATACGTCAAAACGTCAACCAAATTCTCATGTGAAAACGTGACATCCAACCCTTGTGCATTCAGATCAGCCCTTAGCACAGAAAAGGATTCCTTTAATTCCCTAACTGCTCGCTCAGCCGACCCAATCGATCGATGTTGTTGTGGCGCGGCTCTCCGAATAGCGAACGTGTATCGGCCAGTGGAGGATCCAATGATCTCTCCCACGGCCCTCTCGCTATCGGTGTGGACGTCAATGGAGACTGCCTTCGAAGTCAACCCAAAATGTTGAAGCCATACAACAATCTGTCTCCTGGCTGCTTCGACATCTTCTCCAACCACCACATAGCCAATGCACCTCGACATCATCTCGGTTAACACAAGGATCTTCACCGAACCTGGGAGTTCGTCTGTGGCGATCTTGCCTGATGTCTTGAGGAATGCAAAATCGGCCTGAATAGAAACCTCTTTCCTGTCACCTTTGTCTCTCCTGTGCTGAAAAACAGAACGACCCTTGGCACACTCCAAACAGTTCGGATTGAATGGAATATGTCCCTGTCTCCGGTGACGTGCCAGTTCACTGTCGTCTCCTCCAGACACAGCTGCGACAGAAAAGTCATGAGTGCTACTCACAGTCAAGTCAGACCTGTACGCACTACTACTACCAACATCTGGATACAAACGAACCCAAGGACAATTGGCAAAATAAGCAACATCAAGACAATGCATTCCAAGCTTTTCATGGAACAAATCAAAAGCTTTTGGACCTTGTGTGAATCTCCATCCCGAATCTGCCAATGAAGTGATTGACAAAATGTTGTGCCGGATGGAACCCACCAAAACGTTCAAACGTGCTTTCTTCCAACACCAATCATCACCTGATGTGCCTGACATGTGCATCTGTACTCCAATCTCAGCAGTGCCTGACATGTTGACTGAGGATCCATTGGCAGCTTTGTAGCCACCTAACCCCTCACTGTCCTGCAGCACTGACCTGAAGGCTGACAAGTTCGACTCAGCCAAAACACTTGTGGATGCACCAGAGTCAAGAAGCCACCAAGAAGCATCGGTGTTGTCAGCGACCTGTGAAAGCAAAGGTCGCAAAAACTCAAAATAAGGTTCAATCTGTTGTTCAACCGAAACCTCACTGTGGTCGTCAAACCAATCATGTGCACGCACCAAAACGACTTTCATCGGTACAGTGGCACACAAGTCTCGGCTGGGGTCATTAACAAAACATGTCTCCAAGTTGGAACTGTCACCAAGTCCAACTTCATCTCCACACTTCAAACCACAAAACCATGGCTCATGAGTACAGCTGTCGCAACCTCTTGCCAGCACACAACCCATGTCAGCCGCTTCAACTTCCTCTGACTCATGAGTACAGCTGTCGCAACCTTTTGCCAGCACACAACCCATGTCAGCCAGTTCACTTCTCACTACTTCTGACTCACAAGTACAGCTGTCGCAACTCCTTGCCAGCACACAACCTGTGTCAGTCAGCTCATCTTTCTCTTCTGACTCATGAGTACAGCTGTCGCAACTCCTTGCCAGCACACAACCCATGTCAGCCAGTTCATGTTCTTTTGACTCACAAGTACAGCTGTCGCAGCTCCCTGCCAGCACACAACTCGTGTCAGCCAGTTCACTTCTCACTACTTCTGACTCACAAGTACAGCTGTCGCAACCTCTTGCCAGCACACAACCTGTGTCAGTCAGCTCATCTTTCTCTTCTGACTCATGAGTACAGCTGTCGCAACTCCTTGCCAGCACACAACCCATGTCAGCCAGTTCATGTTCTTTTGACTCACAAGTACAGCTGTCGCAGCTCCCTGCCAGCACACAACTCGTGTCAGCCAACTCACTTTCAAAGTCTTTGCAATCAACCACGAACCCATTCTCGGTTTCCATGTCAGCAACCTCATGCTCATGCACAAACCTAAGACCTCCAGTGGTTTCACATGTCATGTCAAACAACAAAGGATTTATGATCATGCTGCCGACACTGCCAGTCTTTTGGACATCAGACTTATTGTCGTGACTTGCACTCGGTTCCGCGCTTTGGACTGGTCCCTGTTGCCAGGTATACCCATACCCGTCGCAATACCATCCAGAACCATCGTCCCACCATGTCTGCGAAACTCCCCATTGACCATCACAGCTCTCCGGCCATTGGTCATGCCACCAATAGTCATCATCGTCCCAACTCTCTGCAGTCCAGTCGGTCCAATCCTCTGAAACTTCATTCAATTTGCCTTTCTTTCCTTTTCCTTTGCTACCTTTAGAGCCTTTTCCTTTGGGACCTTTCTTATCCCAAGTGTCAGTCCTTGCACTACCCTTACCTTCTCTGCTCTCAGGGCAGTTGAAGCTGATGTGTCCGTTCCTACCGCATCTAAAGCACCGGATCCTGCTCATGTCTGCGGTACAAGCTGGTGCAGTGTGTTTCCGACTGCCACACTTCCCACATCTGCCTTCCATTGCATCTACGAGATCGGCATCAAGAGAATGATGTTCTACATTCCCCTCCAGGGAACTCAATCTCTTGCTGTGGCCTGTTGTCTCAAAATCGCTAAACAGGCGTTGTTGCTCTTCCCACCGCATCGCAGCGTTCCTGTAGGACTCGTAATTGTCTGCGCCGCTGTGGTGGAGAACGTAGTTCTTCACTGTCTCAGGCAAGCTTTTCAACAGAACAACTAGCATGTCAGAATCTGCCAGCTTCAGTCCTGTGGTGTCCACCTGCATAGGGAGAGTTCCTAACAACCTTAAGAACCTTGCAGCTTCATAGTCAATT
Source organism: Cladocopium goreaui (assembly GCA_947184155.2). Classification (NCBI taxonomy): domain Eukaryota; class Dinophyceae; order Suessiales; family Symbiodiniaceae; genus Cladocopium; species Cladocopium goreaui. Next base: position 124,498 of record CAMXCT020001316.1, read on the forward strand.
CTTCTGATAGTATCACTAACCAAGGAACTCGGCGATGTCTGTGTCGCCGCCAGGACAAAGGATTTCCCTGCAATCTGCGTCCTTAGTGAGAGCGCTTCGGATCTTGACCTCAGAGAAAATTCAAGAGTAAGTTGCCTAAGCAGTTCAAACCCGTTTGCTTGTTGGTTTACTGCTACTGCCACTCTGTCACTAGATCCTACTCCATGTAATGCCACACCCTCACTGAAGGCGTTCACCAACGCCACACACCTGGGGTTGTCGTGAAACGCAGCTTTTAAGATGGACATAAGCCTTCGAGACCTTGCCTGTTGTGCTCCATTGAGAGCACCCCATCTAATGGGACCGGGCCAACGGCTACTATGCTGGATTTCTACAGAAAACTCTAAACTTCCACCAGCTGCCCAGGATGACAACTCATCCAAATAGCCAGCCCAACGTAACACCTCTTCTTCTCTTGTCTTCCAAGTTCCTACTGGTGTTGGTGCCGGTGTCAACCATTTTTCGCTTTTGGCGAAGACATCCAATTGCTGTGAACTTCCATGATTTGATTGTTGAACACCAAAACCAGGCAAAACATCAAATGGCTGCGGAGTCACAAACGACGAATCAGCTGCCCTACCAAGACCATCACCAAACACTTCTGGAACCCCTCTTCTCTGTTGCATAGTTACAAAACGATCTTGCATATGCTGCTGCACTGTCTGTAGCTGTCCCTCACTCATGCTACCTAACATGGCCATGACCTCTTGGATCTGCGCCGCCTGAGGCGTCAAACCTCCCAAGCTCGCTCCAACCGGGCCACTCGGCATGTTTCCTTGGCAACTCATTGGGTTCACTCCTAAGTTTGGAAAATCTCCAGACCTTGGTCCACCAGGCATACTCGCACAACCATAACTTGGCACACGCGCTTGCGAATTCTGTTGCATAAACGTTTGTTGTTGGGGAATCCATTGCGCACCAAACCATGCTGGTCCCGGTCCTTGCATTCCGGGGACATTTCCTTGCTGACATCCCTGCACCGGACCTACCTGACCACCTGCATCCAGGTTTGTCGTGCTCGCAAATCCCTGTACGTTCTGTGACACATTTGCTTGTTGTTGCTGTGGCTGCTGCTGGGGCATGTTACTTACTTCAGGTGTTTGTCCATCCATCCCAGATCCACTACCTTGCTGACTAGGCGTTCTTGGCACTGGCGGCAATCCGTCACTACGGTTACAACCACCATTTCCGGTACCACTTCCTTCACCTCTTTCAGCCATACCAGGACTAGGACAACCTTGCACACCTTGACTCGCACTACCTGGATCCATTCCTACTTACGCGCAGCAAGCAGGCAGCTCCGCTACCATGCGGAAGGCCGACAGCCTTCGAAACCTACTTGGGTCAGCGTCCAGGACGTCGTCCTTAACTCACTAAGACCGTCCACGCAACCAAGTCAACCACTCCCAGAGCTCAGCCACTTTTACACACACAAGCAACAGAAATGTCTGCTCATGTCGCTATGGTTCTTGTTGGTGTGTCACGCCTTGACACAAAATGATGCGGAGTCGCTAGTCAGCATCTTTCTGCTAACTTTCACAAAAGCGATCAAAAACACATGTCCTCACAAAAAGTCTTTACATCAAGACATGGTTTGTTTGTTTAAATAAGTTTGAGTGTTTGAAAAACGTTGAAACATTTCAAGCACCAAAACATGATTCATGATGTCTCCCTCAGATCTATTAGCAACTCCAGTTCTGAATGCCTTTCAGAACGTTGCTCTCGCTATCATCATTGAGAGACAAAACAACCTAAACTTCTCCGATCAATGTCAAACAAAGTTCCTTCTTCCGAAGTCACAAAATGAATTCTACGATCTTCTCACGATTCCTTCGTGCACTTCGTCGACGACAACTAATGCAAAAGGTATGGAAAATGGTTTGATTTTCCATGTCACTATACAAATTCAAATCCTCACGATGTTCTCCGTGCAATCAAAGTACTCAAAGAAGACGAAAAGTATATCGTTGTTGGGTTTCGTCATCTCCAATAAAACGTGCAAAACATGAAACGTGCAAATACGATGTCAACCATCACGGTTGAGCTCATCATCAAGATGAAAACCAAATTCACTTCTTCCAATGCAGAAAAGACCAATGGATTCATCTCACCACAGATGTCAGACATCTTCTCATAGATGTCATATTTTCACATAAATCAAAAGCACAAACAAAACACAAAACAAACCACATTTTTTTCCGTCCAACGCCTTCATGGCTTTCGCCAGGTCGTTCAACATGTTTTATTGCATATTGCAAATTGGGATTGATTGATTAATTATGGCATACATAGGCCGTCTGCGGTTGAGTGGCCTCAAAAGTGAACTGGTGAAGGACCGATACGTAGTCCTGTGTACTGTCACAATGTCATCACCAAAGCACAAAACGAAACAAAACGAAACAAAGCCAAAAAAACAAACAAAACACACCAACACAAAAACACAAAAACACAAAACCAACTAAACCAAAAAACAACCACACAAGCAAATCAGTACGTGACAGGTTCCAGTTCATGGGTGAAATGGATTAATTGATGCAAGAGGTGATAACCTTGTATCATCTCAGTATGGTATGGCAAAGCAACAAATTAAACCAAAAACACCCAGACCACCAGGCCATACCAGCGAGTGAGTGAAGCAACAAGGTACCATGCGGAAACCAGGGATCCCCCCCGTCAGGATCCCCGAGATCACATGGCACAGGCCGTCAAGGCATAACGACTCACATGAAGGCACCTCGAAGCAAACACCGGCAACGTCGGGTCGCAGCGAGAGTGGTGAAACACAAAACAGGGTGAGACGAACGGTGAAACATGAACTAAGGTGAGAAAGGACAAACAAAGCATCTACGGTGTTCAGGGCACACTCAGAGTCCGCTCAGTAGTGCTTTTCCAATCATCATACAATCGGGGGTTATCCGTGCACATTTCCAGTAGTGCTTATTGGATGGGCGCAGTTCCAGAGGCAGTTCACTTGAAAAACGACCAGAGTGAGGGAGCGGTGAGACATATCCTACAAGGACATCTCTCATGGCTCCATCATTGTGGTTTGTAGTGAATTTCAGTGCACTAGTACTCTTGCCAATAGTCTTCATGGTATGGAAGATTATGCTCATTATCAGTGCGTGGCGATATTTGTGCATTAAGCTCTTCCGATGATGTGCTTGCCCCTTTGGCTGTATGTGGCAGCAACAGTAAGGCTTTCTGCGCTTGGCTAACTTCGTAACTGGCGGAGATTGTGCAACTATCCAAAATACAGCTCAATTGGCGAAGCTGGCGTATGGAAGCTTCTAGGTCAATGACCCTCTGGGATGGGACGTCTTGGATGCCTTGAAGCTTCTGGCATGCCTTGTCGAGCAGTTTGGTGGCAGCATCACTAGTAGTGACTTGACACAGGGTCAATTGAGTAATTGACTTGGCTAGGCGATTGACTGCTGCATCTTTCATTGGAGTCGGGTGGGCCATACAGTCGAGGTCCCTTTATGGCCGCCATGTTTCTACCATGATGAAGCAGGCTTGTCGCCAAACACTAAAGTCTTTGGCTGCTGAATGTCTTGTTGGCGTTCGTTTGGGGCTGCTGAATTTCTTGACTCCTGTCTGCGTGGACTGATTGTTTTGGTTGCTTGCATTTGGTGCAGGTGGCTGTTTGTTTTGGACAGATGTCGTTGACACACTTCCTGGATCTGGGTTGGTGGGTTGGTGCCTGGAAAGTGTATTTTTTGCTGATACGAACACAGCTACAATTTTTATCCGCACCCACTGTCAATTTGGGAATAGACCGAGAAGGGACAGCGAAAAGCCAAGACGGTCAACAAAAAGGAACATTGGCTCATATAAAGCGAAAAGTTGCAACGGCCCTTTCAATGAAGGTGAAACCTGTTTAAAAATATAGACATTCATGTGCATTTGCTCCAATTTCAGCCGTCGAGACTTGCCTCGAAAATTCTCCCTCATCCTTACATTTTTCGTTTTGTTGCAATTTCTATAGCCTCGAGACTGCCTCGAAGCCTGCTTTGAAGCCTGCCGCCAGGCTCATCCTGAAAGATTGTTTGTTTTGCTCCAAGTTCGCATGGTCGAGAACCGCGTAAAACTTTGCACCGCTAAGTTGTGCCTTGAAAACCAAAACAAAACCTATCGCGATCAAAGTTACCCAAAGGCTTTTCCACAAATAAACAAACGTGAGTCAAACTTTCCGTGCTCTCTCGCTCAAATCACTCCAGACAACAAGCAACGCTTCAACACACACTCTGTTTCTCTCGCTCGGGCTTGAGCCAACGAATATCGTTGGGCATTCAGTTCAAATACTGTTTAAAGGTGACAAAAACCAAGGAGGGGTTTTTGTCTAAACTGCAAACTGTATTCCAGTCTTGACGAAATTCCGAAAAGCGATCCACTGAGGATCAAAAGCTTTCATTCGGTTCTAAAACTGTTGAAATATTTCCAAACTGTTCAAATAATGTTCGGTTTCCTACAAAAACATCACAACTCTCAACTACAAAACGAGACGAGTGCAACCGCAGTGTCGGTTGTGCTCGTTGAGCGTCATGAGATGCTCTATGAAGCATCGATCATCCAAAAACGTCCAAAAGTATATCTTCTACAGATGATATTCGGTCAAATCAAAACTACAAACTACGATCTGTCCATTCACAATCGTTCCACGTCGAAATAGACTCGTCCACAGACGATACTTGGTGAAATCAAAACTGTGCAACGTCACTGATCTCTCAGCGCTATACCAGGTAGGATTTTCACACCCCCTTTCGATGAGAGGTCAGTATGGAGTCTTCGTCCAATACGTAGTGCAAATCAATGCAATGCAATCCAGAAAGTCATGGCGTCCCATCACAATCCAGAAAAATCTAGTCCTCTGACATACCTGCAATAGAAGAAGTTGACGAAGCAGTTCTTCGCTGGCGAGGTACTGAATCTCCGAATAAAACCTGTGTAGAATGTTCCATTGTACAACATGCAGTGCACCTTGCATATTCAGTCACCGGTAGACTCTTGAAAGTACGGCAAAATCGGGTCAAATGAAACTTCTGTCCTTGTTCAGAAACAAAAATACATTGCCCAATCTCAAAAGTCGAAGATGAAAGACGGCAGATTTCACAAATTGTAAGCCCTCTCTTCACATTGTCCCAATCTGGATAACAACGATAACGGCGATCAAGATGATAACATCTCTCCGCAGTTCCAATGTACAAATGATAAGAAGAAGAAGTCTGAGCTCTGTGCATTTGTCTGAAGTCCGACGTTTCATCCGATGTAGCCTGAGTATATTCAGCCTGAATTGTCGCATCCCTCAACTCTGGACTAACTTTCTCAATAACTGTCTTACGTTCCAGTGCTCCACAAAGCCAGAATATAACAACTGTCCCCAAAGATCCAATCATCACTCCAGTCAATGCAGAAAATAGCACCACAATGAGAAGCTCATCCATGGCTGGCGAACGCGGCGCAGCCGGCCCGGGCTACACGAAAAAGAAAACACACACAACAGAACAAAACAACTGGAGTGTGAGCGTCCTGATGCGAGCACTCTCTCAACGGAGTTGATAGGCTCCTGAAACTAAACTGATGTCATCATCTGATTCCTGATGACAAAACCTGAGAATTCACTTAGTGAAGTCTTCACTGAAAACTGTGCCTGACAATCGAATGTCCCTGAATCCGCTGTGAACCATGCAAACATGCAAATTCCACTGAACGGTTCAGCTGAAAAAGAAAACTGTACTTTCCTGAAGTCAAACTGTTGACATGAAATGCAACCTGATGCAAACTGCAGTCAATGACAAACAAAATCACGATGTTTCTTCCTGTTGATCAATCCAACGAAGTGCAATAGCACGATAATAGAATCTGGCAAACTTATATGAGTATCTTTCCGTCATCGAATAGTTGACCTGATTCAATGGAGCGTGGTCCTGAGTACACTTACACTGAAATCTCTTTCCAAGACCTGTGGCAAGTACTTGATCTGAACATGCAATGCGAAAGACTTTACCAATAGGCTGTCCCTGACTGGTTTCCAAACCCATGGCACATGCAGCACAATCCGCAAACTTTTGCATGTCTTGGTCAGTTAGAAACTTCTTCAATCTCTCGTCTGACCAAAAACGGTTCGATTTCGGAAGCTCCAGAGTCACAGCACTACACACATTGCTCATGCCCTTGATATATGAAACATATCTCTTGCAATGATCAAGAAGCCTGAAATATGCATCCTGAGCAGGTTTCCTGTCTTTCTTGGATAAGTCCAACAAAGGGCTACCCCCAGTACAGGGAAGAGAAATGTGTACCTGAATCAGTTTCTGTGAATCCGCACTACCGGAAGATCCCTCAGCAAAGTTCTTCAAGAACTTATAGGCCTGACGTTGAGTTGAAGAAAGCTCCAAACCGGCATGAATTCCAATGTAACTGCATCCAAACTCCCTAGAAGCATTTTGAATCACTGAGTCAACACCACAAGCAAGTTCCAAAATCAAAAGATTTCCACCTGAATCAAACATGGTCATACTTCCATCTTCAGTCACACTGCAAACACCTGAACGAGTTGGAGTACGAGATCTACCTGAATTTTCACTGAGGCTTGGACTGACTTCGGTCCCGTTACCAGGTCCAGTAGGATTTGCAGCTGCCGGAGCTGGTGTTGCAGGCGCGGCCGGAGCCGGAGTCGCAGGTGCAACTTGGGCAATCGGCCCCGCCAAACGGAGCTGCCCCGTTCCGATAAGTCGGAACAATCGCAGATTCACCTGCGAGTTCAGCAATCCACTCCCTTGGCATGCCACACAAACCTCTGTCTCGCCTCCCACCGGTGCTGGCGGTGGTGTAGATGGTACCGGTGAAATCACCGGAGCATTCGACCAGTGAGTTGAACTTTGTCCTGGTGCTTCTCCAGCCACAAGGGAATCTCCTGCTGGAGATGTAGGCGTCGCCGCCTGTGAGTTCGCTGGCGTCGGTTGGTGCACTGTAAGTGCTGACAATCTTCCAGAACCCTGTGGCACTGTAAGATGGACATCCCCATGTCCTGCACTGTCTGAAACCGGGGTTCCAACATCCACAGCTGTGCTCGGAGTCACAAGGTCCACAGTCGCAGGTGCCGCCTTAGCTGCCTCTTCCACGACTCTCCCACCGAGCCTCTGATCTCTGTTGCTGGCTCTGTCGCCTTGGACTTTTCAGTCGCTTTGGACTTCTCTGTCCCTTTTGCCTTCTCTGTCCCTTGGGTCTTCTGTGGCGCACCTTTCACTGGCGGTGCCTTGCTTGGGGGTCTCTTTGGCGGTGTCTTGGGTGGAGTTTTAGGTCTCCTCACATCTCTGCTCGAGGAGGCCGCTTCTCCCAGAGGTGGGTCCTGAGAAAACTTAGCCAGAAGTCTTGGTGCTGTAGGTGCTGGTGGTGGCCGCATAGGTGCTGAAGTCTGCGGCGGAACACCTGGTCTGCTCCTGGCGATCTTTGGGCTTCCACCCATCGGAGGTGGAGGTGGTGGTCGTGGCAAGCTCTTCTTGACACCTCCTCCAACCGTAGACATAGTTCCCAGATATTGCCCGCCCACCTGAGATGCTGAGTCTTCTGGACGGACATCGTCAAACTCCGGGGTCTTGTGAGGAATGCTTCCCATATTTCCCTGAAGCCTGACTCGAGGCCGGGTCTCCCCTGCCCCCTCGTACTTGATGACGCCCTCAGTGAGTGATACTCTCCTCATCTTCTGCGGGCAATTGGCACTCAAGTGCCCCTTCTCACCACACTGGTAGCAAGTACGAGTCTCAGTAGGGTACCTGGAAAAACCTGACTGCACAGTTCGAAACTTCTGCTCCCTGTCGATTGGCTTGACTTCCATTGTCTCTCTTCTGCCTGAAATAGGGTCGAAAAAACTTCGAACTGGTACATCTCCTCCACGGGCTGGAATCTCAAAGGCTGGTGCAGGCTGAGCACGCTCTTCTCTGGCAGTCTTCTTAATCTCTTCCCACTTCGCCTTCTGGCGTCTCTTCGTCTCCTTGTTCTTGAAGCGATTCTTTCCAGGTAGCTTGGCACCTGATCCAGTCTCGCTCTTGACCTTGATGATTCTCTTCCGAGGCATCTTCTTCACCTGAGGTCGCTTCGATCCAGAAGACGGTCCACCTGAAGGTTTCGATTCTTCTGCAACTGGCGCACCCGCAGCCGCTTCCTTTGTATCAGGAGTGCCTGACACTGGTTCTCTCTGTTCCTGAGTACCTGAGGCAGCTGCTCCTTCTGGTGCAGCTTCAGTGACTTCCATGACCCTTTCATCTCTTCTCATCACTTCACCAGTCTCTGGATCCTGGCGAGGTCTCCCTGTCGTGTAATCGACACGGGTCAATCCAGACACCATGGACTTGTTGTCCTCTTCCTCTGCCATCAGCGCGACAGCAAGAGGCAAACTGTCCGGGTTTGTCAAGGTTTCTTGAGCAAACACAGCTTTCACATGACGAAATGATCTCTGATCTCCTGAAACTTGCAGTTCTTCTTCCAAAACAAACGAAATCAAACGTTCTCCGCACAAAACGCAGTTCCTGTTTGACAAACATGAAATTGGTTTTGAATAACTGTTGTCACAAACTTTCAAGCAAAAACCAAGGATGTTCGAAATCAAACTGAAATCAACTTTCACAAATCCAAGCATGTTCCTGTAAAATAAAAACTTCTGAGTTGGCAAGCACTTGGTAAAACAATCTGCTGGATTCAAAGTTCCTGGAACGTGCGACAAAAGCAAAACTTTGCGATCCATCAACTCTCGGAGCCAATAAACTTTAATCTCAATGTGTCGGCTCTTTCGTTGCAAATCAGATGCTTCGAGAAGCATTTTCCCTGACAAACTGTCGGTCTTGACGACCAGTGGAAACAAGTATGAAACTTTCATAGAGTCTTCGTCATCAGACTCTGCTTCGTCATACCAAGTCACCTGAGCGTCCTGAGGGATAATGTCAACCCATGGATACAAACGACCAAGCACAAAACCCAAAGTCCTGAGCAAGCCGATTCCTTCCTGAACACCTGACTGTAATGCAACAAGCTCAGCCTCACAGGAGGAGAGCGTCACAGCTGACTGGTGCCTGCTGAAACACTTCATCAAACACTGTTGAAAGATGAAGCAAGTACCTGAAACAGAACGACGTCCAGTACTTTTCATGGGTGCAAACCCAGCATCTGTGTACACTTCCAAACCTTTCACATCGGGCAAAGCAAGCTCCTCTGATGGAAAACGCAATGCAACATCCATGTCAGTCACAAGGTACCTGAGTACAGCACGCAAACATTTTTCATGGGTCTCAAACGGTTGTGCCTGACCAGTTCCAAGCATGCTGACCAAAATCAACAAGTCTTGACGAGTTTGGCAATACCATGACAAACGACCTAGAACTCTGCGAAAACGTGCATGTCCTTCTGCTGACAATGGTTGGCTTCCTTCCTGTTCCAGAATGGGACGCAAATCTGGAAATGTTGTGCTTCCCTTCTTTAAATCAAACTCAGCAAAAGCTTCATCCAAGTACGTTGGATCCACCTGCATGTACAAAGCAGATGAGCCTGGCCTTCGAAAGATACTTCGACCAAGGAAACGCAAGTGTCCCCCTTTCAAACCAACACGGCCAGTCTCTCGAACCTTGACATGAGCTGATAGTGCAGTCATGAGTGTCTTGAGAGCTGATTCCGAAGTGGTGGCAACAAGCAAATCATCGACGTACGCCATGATGACGATGGGTGCCTGATCTTTGCCAACCATTCGACCAACATACAAACAAGGCTCCACAGTACCTGAAACTACTCCAATGCTCTTGACAATAGATGAAAAGAAGACAATCCATGCCTGAGAGGCAATTCTCAAACCGTTGATGCCTTTCTCAGCCCATAGAAAAATTGGTTCTCCCTTCATGGTTGACATGGATAGTGGCATCCGGAGAATTTCTGGTCGCTCCAGTGGTGAGTTCATAAACGCCTGAGAAACGTCCAAACCTACCAAAAACATGGCTTGATTCCCAACACTCCACGCCCCACAAGCAACTCCAAGAACCATCCTGAGTGCTTCAATACTGGGCGTTGGGCTAGAGATGCCCATACTTCTGGCAGACTGACCACTTGCAAAGTCTTTGGCAACGATTCTGGCGCGTACACCTTCCTGAGCTTCCTCTTTCTCATTGGTAACCCACCTTGTGCCAATGATGCGCTGGCCACTCTCTCTCGCCACATTCTCGGCAAGAACCTGACCTGCACCAACAGCAGTGAGTCCACGAATCTCCTTCTGCATGGCCAAAAAGGTTCCTTCAGCTGGCAAGTCCCTGAGCGTGACATCAGACACGGCTCCACTGGGCTTCCAAAGCTTGATCTTCTGACCACAAAAATCCATGACGACAAACTCATCGCAGTAGCCATCGTACTGAATTGACTCCACTGAAAACCGATCTCGTTGAACAAGTTCTGGTGATGTCAACATACCCACATGATATGGCTGCGCCATGCAAACATCAACCATGGGCATGTCACCAACGTCCTCGGTGGCCATCTCAACGTCCGCAGACTCCACTGGGTCCGGAGCCAAAGATGGAGAATAAGAACCATCTCTCACCCCACCTTCCTGTACCGGAAGATCCTCCAGATCACCAAGCGATGGCTTGGCAGTTTCACCTGACACAAACTCAGCTTGTCGCTTGCGACATTCGGCAGAGTGCCGGGTACCTGGAGCATTCATACCTGATTCACAACTTGGACAACGGCGCGTCGGGGTCATCCCAGCAGGCAAACCTGGGATGCGCGGCAATGGTCGTGAAGGCACGGCCACAGCCGGGTCATTGGGCTCAACTATTGGTAGTTGTTCCTCAGGCTTGTCGGGCAAAGCTGGCACTTCTCCCTTCTTCTGGTTACGGATCCAATTCCAATAGCGCTCACAGCACTTCTTGGAATGTCGACCTTGTCGAGTGGCACATGAACTGCATCCTTCAGTTCGTCCATGAGCATCAACCCAATGTCGTGGAGGCTGCACCTGATCTGGAAGTCGTGCAAACTCCTCGGGCAAAATCTCAATGGGTGCCTGATCAACAAGCGATGGATGATCACCTGAACCTGAGTGACAAACAAAACGTTCAATGAGATCTTGTGGATATTCAATCGGAAAAACAAGTTTCAAACTCTTGGCTTGGAAAAACTTCAGTTCATCAGCAATTTTTGCACAAACAAAATGAGCAAACGAGTTCCTGACAGGATACAAATATGCAGCAGTGACAAACCGTCCAATACTGTCAACACTTTCTGGGGTCTCTGCAAGAACCCTAGAGCAAAACATGGCGGAAATTCGAGTTCCTTCAGATGTGTTCCTGAGCAATTCCTTTCCAGTCTTTCCTGTGTTCTGGATCTTGCCGTGGAGGTTATGCATAGCAGTCACATACCTGGAAGCGGCCTCCCAGGCAACCAAGCTGTCGACCAAATCCAATCCGGCCTTGGCCAGTTCCAAGCGCAAAACAGCAAGAGCTTCCTTGACTTCTCTCACACCACGCTCAACTGATCCAACCGTATCATGGTTCTGAGGTCCAGCTTTGTTCACAGTATACTCCCTTGGCAAACCAGATCTCCTCAGAACAGTTCCGACTTCATCCTGAGCATCTGTCCTGAAATCAACTGGCGGTCCTTCCAAAGTCTCAAGCAATCCAAACTCAGCTAAGATCTGACGCAAATGCTGGCCTGTCACCTGAACATTCTCGCTCACCGCAGTGACACCAAGCAAACCTGAAAACACCTGACTCAGCAAAATCATCTTGAACTTGCTCTCAACCAAACCCAAAAAGAAGAAATCCACCTGAACTTCAAGGATTCTCTCACGCAAACTTCGCCTTGGTGCTCGAGAAACTCCTCGTCCCTGTTGGCATTCCAAACAGTGTGGATCAAACGGGTAATGGCCTCGAAGAACATGTTGACGCAACTTCTCCTGACTTGACAGCTCAACAGCTCCAACCATGCTAACTTTCAAACCCTCTGGCTCGACCACTGATGACTCAACCAACTCCATCGGCTGACTGCCATCCTTCAAGCTCGGTTGTGCTGCCCTGCATGCTCGTAGCCACGGAGTCCCTCCCCACAACAGCACGTCACTAATGAGCGTTCCACTGTCCTCGTGGTAGAGGTACGTCTCTCCAGGTGACTGAATCACACTCCAACCCTTCTTGACCAACTGAGTTGTCGAAATAATGTTGTGTGACACATCCCCAATACAACAGGCCAATTTGAATGATTGAGTCTTCTTCTTTCCAGATGCCCCAGTCACAACCTGAAATGCCAAACTTACCAAAACATTGGCCCTCATGTGAACTGGAGTCCCATTCGCTGCATAGTAGGTTTCCAATGCTCCTGCCGAATCCTCCTGAGCCTGGCAACGATACATGCCCTCATAGTTCTGCGACAGCACCGACGTGGCAGCTCCAGAATCTAACAACCACCAAGTTCCCTCTGAACTTGAAACCTGTGATGAAATGAGCGGCATCATAATCGCTTCTCCAGATTCTTGCTCTTCTTCTTGAGGTCCTTCGGCTGAAACTTCATGCATCTTTCCCTTGCGACCACCTTTTCCTCGTCCAGCTTTCGCTGCAGGCTTGGCCTTGGCTGCACCTGAACCTTTCCCAGTGCTCGAAGACGGAGAAGAACTTGCAGACTTCGGACTGCTGGCTTGGCAATTCGCGCCAATATGCCCGCTCTGTCCGCACTTGAAGCACTTCACACGACCCATATTCGTGCTGCAATCCTTCTGCATGTGTCCAGTCTTGCCACACTTTCGACATTTCACTCCTGAATTTTTGTTGATTGCGGCAGTGTTGAGCCACAGCTCACTCTCTGGATCCCATTCCCACTCCTCTTCGGCACCTTCGGCGTAGTAGTCCTGCTCATCTTCGTAGCCATAGTAGGTGCTCCAGTCACCTTCGGCTTCCAAGGCGTGCATATTGCGGCCTGATCCTCCACCCAGTTCTTGGAACAACCTCTGCTGTTGTTCGAACTTCAGGGCTGCTGATCTGTAGTCAGTATAGCCCTCACCTGACGCATGCAAAACGACGTAGTTCTTCACGTCACTGGGCAAGGATCTCAGCAACATCAACGTCAAGTCGACCTGTTGCAAATCCAAGCCAGTCTTGTCGCAATGCTGAGGCAAGGTATCGATCAACTTCCGATACTTGGACAAACCAACGTCCATCTGTCGGACTAGATCACTGATCTGTGTAGGGCCACTCTGTGCCTTAAACGTCTTGGACATGAACTCAGACCTGAAAAATGCAGCTTCCGCTCTTGATCTCAAACTGAACTCCTTTGCAAGCAAACGCAACGCCTCAAAACCAGACGTTCCTCGCACTGCCTGAAAAGAACCATCCATACCAATTCCTTCTGAATAGGCCTGTAGGATCATATGAGCTCGTGGATACTCTGCAAACGCCTGAGTTAGGATGGCCAGCAACCTGGCACTACGAAGTTGCTGTGCAGGTTTCAGATTCGTCATGTGCAGTTCGTGCGGCCAATTCAGCGCACTTTCAAGCTCCCACCCAAACGTATCACTTGCCAAGGCTACCCAGCTTCTCAAAGACTGAACATAGCCGGCAAAACCCAAAATCTCCTGTTCACGTGTCTTCCAAGTTCCATGCTCACACTTGGGCAATGGAGGAAGCCACTTCTCACTCTTAGTAAAGACATCCCTGTCATCCTGTGACGACGCTTCACCCTGAGTGTTCTGTGCAGTACCCTGCCCCTGACGAACTTCACTAATCAGTCTCTGAGGCGACTGCTGCAAACCTGGTGGCTGTTCCACAGTGTTCCTTGGAAAATTGGGTTGTGGACTGGTGGGTGGACGATCTCCAAATGATGACAAACCACTTGAGATAGAAGGTGATGTTTTCGCAACTGGTACCTGAGCTGGTTGTGATGCAGCTTGCTGCACCTGTGCCTGAGCAAACACATTCTGTTGATGAACTACCTGTTGTTGCAAACCATTCAACCTCATGTTAAACTCACCCATAGCCTGGTTCAAACTCAAAGACACTATCTGGGCTATCTGAGTCATCTGCGCAGTGGAGAAAACTTCTTGCTGTCCAGTTGGACTTCCTGGCATACTTCCACAACCACTGGCAGCTTTCGGCGGCGGGGGGGGTATAGAGGCATAAGGTGCAGTTGCCCCTCCAGGCAAACCTTGTCCGCCCTCCGGCGAGTTCATCCTGAAACGTTGAGGTCCTTGTGCAGGCTGTTGCTGTTCCTGAGTCGTAGGCGTACGAGTGGGACTTCTTTCCCTCTCTCCACGCTGTGTCGGTACCTGACCCGCACCGCCGCTTGCAGATGCGTCGGCCATACCTGAAACACAAACAAGATTCACGCAAGACCTGAGCAAAGTATAAACTCACAAACACGGTTCCTGGATCCACAGACAAACCAAGATCACACAGATCTGTGGTAGGAGCACGAAGCTCCGCTACCACGTAAAACTTTGCACCGCTAAGTTGCGCCTTGAAAACCAAAACAAAACCTATCGCGATCAAAGTTACCCAAAGGCTTTTCCACAAATAAACAAACGTGAGTCAAACTTTCCGTGCTCTCTCGCTCAAATCACTCCAGACAACAAGCAACGCTTCAACACACACTCTGTTTCTCTCGCTCGGGCTTGAGCCAACGAATATCGTTGGGCATTCAGTTCAAATACTGTTTAAAGGTGACAAAAACCAAGGAGGGGTTTTTGTCTAAACTGCAAACTGTATTCCAGTCTTGACGAAATTCCGAAAAGCGATCCACTGAGGATCAAAAGCTTTCATTCGGTTCTAAAACTGTTGAAATATTTCCAAACTGTTCAAATAATGTTCGGTTTCCTACAAAAACATCACAACTCTCAACTACAAAACGAGACGAGTGCAACCGCGCGTCATGAGATGCTCTATGAAGCATCGATCATCCAAAAACGTCCAAAAGTATATCTTCTACAGATGATATTCGGTCAAATCAAAACTACAAACTACGATCTGTCCATTCACAATCGTTCCACGTCGAAATAGACTCGTCCACAGACGATACTTGGTGAAATCAAAACTGTGCAACGTCACTGATCTCTCAGCGCTATACCAGGTAGGATTTTCACAAACCGGAGTTGCAACAGAGGATGCAAATGTCTTTTTTCCCGTCTTGCAGAAAGCGCACTGTTTTGCGCTAACTTTGCTGTCGCCCCTGCGGGTTTGATTTGCCTGGCATGTGCAATACTTCTGGCAGTCACTGTGTGAAAACTGACAGCGTTTAGTGCAGATTCCTCCAGTTTACTTTTGCGGCCACTACAGCAACGGCCTCTGCGAACTTAATTAATTCATTAGTCCCAATTGCAACATGCTCTGAAACATGTTGAACGACCTGGCGGAAGCCATGAAGGCGTTGGACGGAAAAAAGACAGCGTTTAGTGCAGATTTTGGTGGCTTTACGGCGTGTGTGACACTGAACCTACAAGGCGACCCGATGGCTCAGTTGGTATGGTGTTGGTCTTGCCAGCGCTGACAGACTGCCGGTGGTGGTTCGAATCCCTGCTGGTCCACTCGGGAGTCTCAAGTGCGACCCGCCGAAAGGCAACGGGCGCTGACCACAAAAATGTGTGACACTGAACCTACAGAGGGTGAGCGTTTAGTGCGACAGTTGTGGCACTACACGCCTTTTACCGTGGAAAAAACAAGCAAAACAGGTCCAGCGTGTGCGTGTAGTGGTTCTTTTTTCTAAATTATATTGATCTTTAAAAAATAATTACAACCAAACGCCAGGAAACGGCGAAAATCTGTCTCCGGCCACAGCGCGGAGCGTTTAGTGGGGTACTACACGCCCAAACGGTCGCATCTAAAAATCGCTGTTTTACCACAGTGCGAAGCGTTTAGTGCCGATTTTGCTGGCAGGCGCAGTATTTGCGCTCTGCATCGCGCCAAAATCACAGAGGGTGAGCGTGTAGTGCCGCCAGTTGTGGCACTACACGGCAGGTTTCTGTGCACAAACCTTGGCAGGGCAGTATTTCAAAAGGAAACATGGCCACCCCACAGCTTAAACCCTGCCGCGGCTGAAGCTGTGAGGTGGCCACGTTTGTTTGTCAAATACTTGCCACGGGCTAAGCTGTGAGGTGGCCATGTTTGCTTGTCAAAAACTGCCCCTGCCAGGGTTTACGCTGTGTAGTGGCCATGTTAGCTTCTGAATTACTGCGCCTGCCAGCGTTTAAGCTGTCCAGGTTAAGCTGTGAGGTGGCCATGTTTGATTGTCAAGTACCGCAGTTGTCAGGGTTTAAGTTGTGAGGTGGCCATGTTTGTTTGCAATATTTGCCACAGGTTGAGATGTGTGGTTGTTTACTTCTGAAATGCTGCGCTTGCCACGGGTTTAAGCTGTGATGTGGCCGTGTTTGCTTTTGAAATATTGTGCCTGCGACGGAGTTGTTAGCTGCCAAAGTACTGCGCCTGCCACGGACTTAAGCTTTTGAGATATTGGGTCTGCCGCTTTAAGAGATCTGTTGAATACGCCCCGCTCCCCAGCGGCAATGCTGCGTCAGTGTGAGATGGACTGAAGCTGTCATATGCTTCTTTACAGCGTTCCACAGCAGCATTGCCGCCGGGGGTGTGGGGGGTTCTGCGCTGCCCGCGCAAAAATTATCGGAGGAAAAAATGCAGGATCACATGGAGGTGAGGCCATGGCGGCCACATGCATGTTCTTCATTTCGCAAGAGAGACGGAACATCTCGAGGGACGAAAATCTGCATGTGCTTTGAAGTTGAGGTCGCACACGGGGCATGTGTCCTCATTTTGGACTGCAGGCTTTCATGAAAGCAATTGTAAGGACCGAGCCATTAGTGCGACATCGGCCACACTCGAGGAAAAAAAAAGCAGGCTTTCATGAAAGCAATGGATGGCTGGTGATCATCGCCAGCGTTTTTTGGTTTCAGATTCATTCAGTCTTGACGTGTATTATATAGATTCGGGTCCCCGTGAGCCTCGCTTTGTCCTTACGTTTTGCGTCCAAGATCCTTGCCTCGGTGAGCCAAGGAGCGCCTCGAATGCCAACAAACCTGCTTCATCATGGCCCCTAAAACAGAGCCGAAAAAAGTGCTCAAAACATGGCTGCGATAGGGAGACCTCGACAGTAGCAAGCAGCCTTGGGACGCACAAAGAGAAAAAAGTATGTGTTGACATTCATGTGCAAGCTGCTGGGTCGCAAATCTGCTTGCAAAACATTTGCGGGCAGCAACGAAATTCTCCGATGGCTAACCCCATTTTCGGGTCCAAATATGGACCCCAAAATGGGGTCCAGAATTGGATCACATTTTCATTCCTTCTTTTAGGTCTTTGCTTGGGCCCCGTTTTGGGGTCCAGATTTGGACCCAAAAGCGGGACCAGCCAGAAAAATTTTGATGCTGCCTGCAGATGTTTTGCAAGCAGATTTACGACGCTAGCATGAGCGTAAGTGTTAACACATGCTTTTTCTTTCTGTGCGTCCCAATTTGTTTCTTGTACAGTAGCAAGCGGCCTTGGGACGCACAAAGAGAAAAAGGTATGTGTTGACATTCATGTGCAAGCTGCTGGGTCGCAAATCTGCTTGCAAAACATTTGCGGGCAGCAACGAAATTCTCCGATGGCTGACCCCATTTTTGGGCCCAAATATGAACTCCAAAATGGGTTCCAGAATTGGATCACATTTTCATTCCTTCTTTTAGGTCTTTGCTTGGGCCCCGTTTTGAGGTCCAGATTTGGACCCAAAAGTGGGGCCAGCCAGGAAAATTTTGATGCTGCCTGCAGATGTTTTGCAAGCAGATTTGCGACGCACTAGCATGAGCGTAAGTGTCGACACATGCTTTTTCTCTCTGTGCGTCCCAATTTGTTTCTTGTACGGTCGAGGTCCCTTTATGGCCGCCATGTTTCTACTGGTTTTTCGGGACCATGATGAAGCAGGCTTGTCGCCAAACACTAAAGTCTTTGGCTGCTGAATGTCTTGTTGGCGTTCGTTTGGGGCTGCTGAATTTCTTGACTCCTATCTGCGTGGACTGATTGTTTTGGTTGCTTGCATTTGGTGCAGGTGGCTGTTTGTTTTGGACAGATGTCGTTGACACACTTCCTAGATCTGGGTTGGTGGGTTGGTGCCTGGAAAGTGTAGTTTTTGCTGATACGAACACAGCTACAATTTTTATCCCGCTCCCACTGTCAATTTGGGAATAGACCGAGAGGGGACAGCGAAAAGCCAAGACGGTCAACAAAAAGGAACATTGGCCCATGTAAAGCGTAAAGTTGCAACGGCCCTTTCAATGAAGGTGAAACCTGTTTAAAAATATAGACATTCATGTGCATTTGCTCCAATTTCAGCCGTGGAGGCTTGCCTCGATAAATTCTCCCTCATCCTTACATTTTTCGTTTTGTTGCAATTTCTATAGCCTCGAGGCTGCCTCAAAGCTTGCTTTGAAGCCTGCCGCCAGGCTCACCCTGAAAGATTCTTTGTTTTGCTCTAAGTTCGCATGGTCGAGAACCGGAGTTGCAACAGAGGATGCAAATGCCTTTTTCCCGTCTTGCAGAAAGCGCACTGGTTTGCGCTAACTTTGCTGTCGCCCCTGCGAGTTTGATTTGCCTGGCATGTGCAATACTTCTAGCAGTCACTGTGTGAAAACTGACAGCGTTTAGTGCAGATTTTGGTGGCAGGTGCGGTATTTACGGCCTGTGTGACACTGAACCTACAGAGGGTGAGCGTTTAGTACAGTTGTGGCGTGTCATGCCAACACTGGCCCAGTCGAAATAGCAGCAAAAGTTTTTGACACTTGCCAGAGACACATTGCAGCCATTCGAGAAATAAAGCAGCTCACTGGAACCCTCAAATATCAAAAATATCCTACTGTACTATATCTTGTCAAAATGGATAGCCTGTCAAGCAGTCCAGCCGTAATTGAATGGCAAATCCCTGACACGATAACTGATGAGCTGATAATGCCTGCCCGTATCGCCTTTGAAAACTTTGTTGGCAAAGAACTACGACAAGGGCAGTATCCAGGAGTCAGCGAGACTAGTACATCACCAAATGGCTGCTATAATTCTGACAAGTCAAAAGGAAGCATGCCGCTTACCATCAAATATGAAAAGAACTCTTGCTTACAAAGAACCAAAATCCGTGAAGCAATCGAATCGTTACAGAAAGAAATTAACACAGCACAAGACACCCAGTTTCAGATTAAAGAAGGCATTGACTGGACTCGTTTACATAAACTGCGGGAGGCTGCTACTTTCACTGTTATGTCCACTCGGCACTTAAGTGATCAAGAACGAAATGCACTTGCGCTGGAGCTCATGTCCTTTAGAATTAAGTACTTCTTCCTATCTAAAGCTCAAGTAATGCTGAAACTAGAAGGCATGGAAATCGAAGTGCTCCGCAATTTATTGCATTGTTCAACAACGTACTGGGGAGGACCGCCTTTGGGAGTCCAAATTCTATATACCTTTCCAACCCCAAAAATGGGCATCAAACAAATCGAACAGTTCAGTGACATCATCTTGCGCATCTTGCGGTTTCTTGCGGAGTCGTCTGGAGTCGCAAAGTTGGAACTCTTTCAACGCTTTCCCCATTGTAAATAGGGTTTCAGCAGGTGTACCGACTCCGCCCGACTCCGGCAAGACTCCGCAGCTAAAGACATCAAAACTGGCACAAAACTGTGGTAAAACCGAAGTTTTGCATCTCTAGCCTTCTTACGGAATCTGCTGGAGTCATGAAATCGAAACTCTTCCCCCAATGTAAACAAAGGATTCATCCGGTTTTAAATATATACTATTATTCTTTAATCGGATGATACTGAACTCCGGGCGACATACACAACCCGACCCGCAAAGTTGCCGCGTTAGGAGTCTAGGGGGGCGAAGGGGGGGAGCCCAAAAACAAACAACGCATCAAGAGACCAAAACAAAACTGAGCAGTGCGACGCCCAATCGTGACAAAACGATCCACTGCCAACGCAAACACAGAAAAAAGGATCCCGCCAGCAATGTCGCAGCGGAATCAGCACCTCACCCACGCCATGTTGCGAAAGCCTGCGACAACAACACCCAAACAATTCCAAACAACATGGTGCTTTGGCAAAGATTGGCAACATGCAGGCGGGGGTATAGAGACCTTCAATCAGCAACCGTGTTCCCCGGAATCCTGCCATTCCGTTACACTTGCAAGAGTATTGCTTTTTGTTAAAGCTGCGCAATTTTTCGCAAAAAAGGTCACTGCAGCAATCTCATTTTCGGGGCCGTAAACACATTGGCTTTTTGGACTCCAAGAAGTGGTCCTCCCCAGTTCAGCACGTGGATGTTTGTGTCATCCTTCCTGCCTTTTGTGGTTTCATGGTTTCTGGCGAACTTTTGAAGCAGCTGGGTGCGTTCCGAGCGTCATGTCGCAACCCCAAAAACAGGATTGCCACACGCTCCAACGCGTGGATTTGGCGCGCCCGTTTTTGGTCTCGCCTGCTATTAAAATAGAAATTGAAAACAGCCTCGAAATGGCCCTGTCCAAAGCGAAAAGCGGTTGCGCGTGGCAATCCCATTTTTGGCAGTGTGGAACCTTGCGACCTGCTCGAAACACGAAGCTCTTTACATTACGCAAATAAATCAAAGTTGGGTTTTGTTTAAGCAGCAAGCTTTCAACGCAACTGGGGAGGACCGCCTTTGGAGTCCAAATTCTATATACCTTTCCAACCCCCAAAAATGGGCATCAAACAAATCGAACAGTTCAGTGACATCATCTTGCGCATCTTGCGGTTTCTTGCGGAGTCGTCTGGAGTCGCAAAGTTGGAACTCTTTCAACGCCTTTCCCCATTGTAAATAGGGTTTCAGCAGGTGTACCGACTCCGCCCGACTCCGGCAAGACTCCGCAGCTAAAGACATCAAAACTGGCACAAAACTGTGGTAAAACCGAAGTTTTGCATCTCTAGCCTTCTTACGGAATCTGCTGGAGTCATGAAATCGAAACTCTTCCCCCAATGTAAACAAAGGATTCATCCGGTTTTAAATATATACTATTATTCTTTAACCGGATGATACTGAACTCCGGGCGACATACACAACCCGACCCGCAAAGTTGCCGCGTTAGGAGTCTAGGGGGGCGAAGGGGGGAGCCCAAAAACAAACAACGCATCAAGAGACCAAAACAAAACTGAGCAGTGCGACGCCCAATCGTGACAAAACGATCCACTGCCAACGCAAACACAGAAAAAAGATCCCGCCAGCAATGTCGCAGCGGAATCAGCACCTCACCCACGCCATGTTGCGAAAGCCTGCGACAACAACACCCAAACAATTCCAAACAACATGGTGCTTTGGCAAAGATTGGCAACATGCAGGCGGGGGTATAGAGATCTTCAATCAGCAACCGTGTTCCCCGGAATCCTGCCATTCCGTTACACTTGCAAGAGTATTGCTTTTGTTAAAGCTGCGCAATTTCGCAAAAAAGGTCACTGCAGCAATCTCATTTTCGGGCCGTAAACACATTGGCTTTTTGGACTCCAAGAAGTGGTCCTCCCCAGTACTTGCCCTTTGGACAACGCCAGCAATCGACACAATTTGTCCTTAGTCAAGTGACTGCCATGGGCAGCAACCGGTACCGAATTGAAGTAAGGTATGCACCAATAGGCAGTATGCCTTTATACCACTTCAAATTGCAAAAAGTAGCATCATCCCACTCCTGGAAAATGAAGTAGCAGTCATTGACTCAGAGCTCGGTTTTGCACTCATTAATGCGTTTTCAGCATCCAAATTTGAATCTCAAACAATCGTTAATGAAGACAATGCCAATGTCACGATGCTCACTTTTTGGATCCCTCATGAAGTTAAGCAGAACTTCCCATATTCTTTCTCAGTCAAGGACAAAAGAGGAAACAATATTGTGTGCACGATAGAGCATTGTGGAAACATACTGCCACAAACTGGTGCACCGGGTGAACCACCCAGGCACGAGACCAAAGGAGAGCATTGGCGTAGAATTGGTGAAAAGTGTAATCCAAGCTTCAAAAACAGACTCACTGTCATTGCCCCTGTCAGCACCCAGAATGCTTCTCAGAAGCGACGATTCGGACTTCTGAAGGACTCAGCAGTTGACTTGCAGACTCAACAGGTATCATGTACGTATTCTGAAGAGACCTACCCGTGGATTCTCTTCCTGGAATCTATTCCTGTAATAGATACACTGGACATCTTTTTGACTTATTTTAGTCATTTTGAAGCAGTGAACAGTGCAAAAGGAGAATTCTGCAAGCAAAACTTCCTTAGGTTTGAACAAGTGTCCAAATTTACCAGAATCATGATGTTTGAAATCCCGTCAGGAAGGCAATGTCAAATCAATCGAGTTGATGGCCTCGAAAGCTCATTATACCTTACTAAGGTCGATGCTTTACAAATATACCCCTTCAAAACTTGTTATCTTGTCATGCTCGTGCCTCCCCACTTTGACTTCAGTACCATGCTACTGGGGAGGCCCATTTTTACGCGCCCGCTTTTTCGTACGTTTTGAGGACCAAAACAGGGACCTTCTTTGTCACATTGTTTTCCCCAATTTCCATAGCCTTGAGGCCCTCGAGGCCTGCCTCGAGGCCTGCCTCGAAGCTTGCCCCGAAGTTTTTGTTCTAATTCCCATGGTCTCGCGACGCTGGAGCTCGAGACTTGCATTGAGGCCTGCCTCCAACTATACTTCATCTTCTAAACTTTTTGTTTGGCTGCAATTTCCATATCCTTGAGGCCTCGAGGCTTGCGTTGAGGCCGTCTCTTTGCGCCAGCTGCGGCCTAAAATTCTAGCGAGGCAGCACAGTTGCCAACTGCTTCAAGTTCAGCTTTGCTGGGACTTCAACAATAGTATTATATAGTTTCGAGTCCCCGTGAGCCTCGCTTTGTCCTCGTGCCAATAGGTTTTGCGTCCGGGCCCTCGCCGAGCCTCGAAGCGCCTCGCTTGCAGGCTTTGGATTCTTTCATCAGCATATTAGAAAGGGAAAGGTTGTCATCACGAAGACAAGCAAGGAAAAGAGGCTTCTTTTGGGTTCGTTTTTAGCACCTGAAACTGATATGATTTTTGGAGACGGAGTTGGGGCCTCCCCTGTTCGAGGCCCTTATTGCCAACTTGCTGGTTATTTTGTGTGACGTTGATGCGTTTCTACATTGGAACAGCTCAGCTGAAGAAGGTGCTTGTGTGGGCTTAAAACCGGACCTCCAAGAAGGCACCGGATTCAACCTGTTGAGGGTCCAGTTTTGGACCCCCTTGCAAAGGAAACGTGTTTCCAAAAGGGGTCAAAAAGTGGACCCCTTGAAATCAAAAGTGGTCCCCCTGGAGGGTCCAGTTTTGGTCCCTTTTTTGGCACCTTCATTGTCGCAAATTTGTTGAAGCGTTTATTTCAAGTTGAAGCTGATTTGATCAGCAGCAGCTGCGGCTGTAATCTTGAACTGGGGAGGCCCATTTTTACGCGCCCGCTTTTTCGTACGTTTTGAGGACCAAAACAGGGACCTTCTTTGTCACATTGTTTTCTCCAATTTCCATAGCCTTGAGGCCCTCGAGGCCTGCCTCGAGGCCTGCCTCGAAGCTTGCCCGAAGTTTTTGTTCTAATTCCCATGGTCTCGCGACGCTGGAGCTCGAGACTTGCATTGAGGCCTGCCTCCAACTATACTTCATCTTCTAAACTTTTTGTTTGGCTGCAATTTCCATATCCTTGAGGCCTCGAGGCTTGCGTTGAGGCCGTCTCTTTGCGCCAGCTGCGGCCTAAAATTCTAGCGAGGCAGCACAGTTGCCAACTGCTTCAAGTTCAGCTTTGCTGGGACTTCAACAATAGTATTATATAGTTTCGAGTCCCCGTGAGCCTCGCTTTGTCCTCGTGCCAATAGGTTTTGCGTCCGAGGCGTGGCCTCGGCCAGGCCTCGCCGAGCCTCGAAGCGCCTCGCTTGCAGGCTTTGGATTCTTTCATCAGCATATTAGAAAGGGAAAGGTTGTCATCACGAAGACAAGCAAGGAAAAGAGGCTTCTTTTGGGTTCGTTTTTAGCACCTGAAACTGATATGATTTTTGGAGACGGAGTTGGGGCCTCCCCTGTTCGAGGCCCTTATTGCCAACTTGCTGGTTATTTTGTGTGACGTTGATGCGTTTCTACATTGGAACAGCTCAGCTGAAGAAGGTGCTTGTGTGGGCTTAAAACCGGACCTCCAAGAAGGCACCGGATTCAACCTGTTGAGGGTCCAGTTTTGGACCCCCTTGCAAAGGAAACGTGTTTCCAAAAGGGGTCAAAAAGTGGACCCCTTGAAATCAAAAGTGGTCCCCCCTGGAGGGTCCAGTTTTGGTCCCTTTTTTGGCACCTTCATTGTCGCAAATTTGTTGAAGCGTTTATTTCAAGTTGAAGCTGATTTGATCAGCAGCAGCTGCGGCTGGAATCTTGAACTGGGGAGGCCCATTTTTGCGCGCCGCTCTTTTCGTACGGTTTTTGGGGACCAAAACAGGGACCTCTTTGTCACATGTGTTCTCCAATTTCCATTAGCCTTGAGGCCCTCGCGGCCCTGCCTCGACGATTGCCCGAAGTGTTTGTCTAATTCCAATGGTCTCGCGACGTGCGAGCTCGAGACTTGCATTGAGGCCTGCTTCCCAACTATTACTTCATTTCTAAACTTTGGTTTGCTGCAATTTACCATTATCCTTGAGGCCTCGAGGTCTTGCGTTTTGAGGCCGTCTTCTTTGCCGCCAGCTGCGGCTTAAAAATTTCTAGCGACGGCAGCAAACAGTGCCAACTGCTTCAAGTTCAGCTTTGCTGGGACTTCAACAATAGTATTATATAGTTTCGAGTCCCGGTGAGCCTCGCTTTGTCCTCGTGCCAATAGGTTTTGCGTCCGAGGCGTGGCCTCGGCCAGGCCTCGCCGAGCCTCGAAGCGCCTCGCTTGCAGGCTTTGGATTCTTTCATCCGCATATTAGAAAGGGAAAGGTTGTCATCACGAAGACAGCAAGGAAAAGAGGCTTCTTTTGGGTTCGTTTTTAGCACCTGAAACTGATATGATTTTTGGAGACGGAGTTGGGGCCTCCCCTGTTCGGGGCCTCCCCTGTTCGAGGCCCTTATTGCCAACTTGCTGGTTATTTTGTGTGACGTTGATGCGTTTCTACATTGGAACAGCTCAGCTGAAGAAGGTGCTTGTGTGGGCTTAAACCGGACCTCCAAGAAGGCACCGGATTCAACCTGTTGAGGGTCCAGTTTTGGACCCCCTTGCAAAGGAAACGTGTTTCCAAGAGGGGTCAAAAAGTGGACCCCTTGAAATCAAAAGTGGTCCCCCCTGGAGGGTCCAGTTTTGGTCCCTTTTTTGGCACCTTCATTGTCGCAAATTTGTTGAAGCGTTTATTTCAAGTTGAAGCTGATTTGATCAGCAGCAGTTGCGGCTGGAATCTTGAACTGTTCGAGGCCCTTATTGCGGCGCCCGCTTTTTCGTACGTTTTGAGGACCAAAACAGGGACCTTCTTTGTCACATTGTTTTCTTTGTCACATTGTTTTCTCCAATTTCCATAGCCTTGAGGCCCTCGAGGCTCGAAGCTTGCCCCGAAGTTTTTGTTCTAATTCCCATGGTCTCGCGACGCTGGAGCTCGAGACTTGCATTGAGGCCTGCCTCCAACTATACTTCATCTTCTAAACTTTTTGTTTGGCTGCAATTTCCATATCCTTGAGGCCTCGAGGCTTGCCTTGAGGCCGTCTCTTTGCGCCAGCTGCGGCCTAAAATTCTAGCGAGGCAGCACAGTTGCCAACTGCTTCAAGTTCAGCTTTGCTGGGACTTCAACAATAGTATTATACAGTTCCGAGTCCCCGTGAGCCTCGCTTTGTCCTCGTGCCAATAGGTTTTGCGTCCGAGGCGTGGCCTCGGCCAGGCCTCGCCGAGCCTCGAAGCGCCTCGCTTGCAGTCTTTGGATTCTTTCCTCAGCATATTAGAAAGGGAAAGGTTGTCATCACGAAGACAAGCAAGGAAAAGAGGCTTCTTTTGGGTTCGTTTTTAGCACCTGAAACTGATATGATTTTTGGAGACGGAGTTGGGGCCTCCCCTGTTCGAGGCCCTTATTGCCAACTTGCTGGTTATTTTGTGTGACGTTGATGCGTTTCTACATTGGAACAGCTCAGCTGAAGAAGGTGCTTGTGTGGGCTTAAAACCGGACCTCCAAGAAGGCACCGGATTCAACCTGTTGAGGGTCCAGTTTTGGACCCCCTTGCAAAGGAAACGTGTTTCCAAAAGGGGTCAAAAAGTGGACCCCTTGAAATCAAAAGTGGTCCCCCCTGGAGGGTCCAGTTTTGGTCCCTTTTTTGGCACCTTCATTGTCGCAAATTTGTTGAAGCGTTTATTTCAAGTTGAAGCTGATTTGATCAGCAGCAGCTGCGGCTGGAATCTTGAACTGGGGAGGCCCATTTTTGCGCGCCCGCTTTTTCGTACGTTTTGAGGACCAAAACAGGGACCTTCTTTGTCACATTGTTTTCTCCAATTTCCATAGCCTTGAGGCCCTCGAGGCCTGCCTCGAAGCTTGCCCCGAAGTTTTTGTTCTAATTCCCATGGTCTCGCGACGCTGGAGCTCGAGACTTGCATTGAGGCCTGCCTCCAACTATACTTCATCTTCTAAACTTTTTGTTTGGCTGCAATTTCCATATCCTTGAGGCCTCGAGGCTTGCGTTGAGGCCGTCTCTTTGCGCCAGCTGCGGCCTAAAATTCTAGCGAGGCAGCACAGTTGCCAACTGCTTCAAGTTCAGCTTTGCTGGGACTTCAACAATAGTATTATATAGTTTCGAGTCCCCGTGAGCCTCGCTTTGTCCTCGTGCCAATAGGTTTTGCGTCCGAGGCGTGGCCTCGGCCAGGCCTCGCCGAGCCTCGAAGCGCCTCGCTTGCAGGCTTTGGATTCTTTCATCAGCATATTAGAAAGGGAAAGGTTGTCATCACGAAGACAAGCAAGGAAAAGAGGCTTCTTTTGGGTTCGTTTTTAGCACCTGAAACTGATATGATTTTTGGAGACGGAGTTGGGGCCTCCCCTGTTCGAGGCCCTTATTGCCAACTTGCTGGTTATTTTGTGTGACGTTGATGCGTTTCTACATTGGAACAGCTCAGCTGAAGAAGGTGCTTGTGTGGGCTTAAAACCGGACCTCCAAGAAGGCACCGGATTCAACCTGTTGAGGGTCCAGTTTTGGACCCCCTTGCAAAGGAAACGTGTTTCCAAAAGGGGTCAAAAAGTGGACCCCTTGAAATCAAAAGTGGTCCCCCCTGGAGGGTCCAGTTTTGGTCCCTTTTTTGGCACCTTCATTGTCGCAAATTTGTTGAAGCGTTTATTTCAAGTTGAAGCTGATTTGATCAGCAGCAGCTGCGGCTGGAATCTTGAACTGGTCGAGGCCATTTTTGCGCGCCCCTCTTTTCGTACGTTTTGAGGCAAACAGGGACCTTCTTTGTCCAGGGTTGTTTTTCCTCAATTTCCCTGAGAAGGAAACCTCTGTATAACATCAAAGCCTTGAGGCCCTCGAGGCCTGCCTCGATGCCTGCCTCGAAGCTTGCCCGAAGGTGTTATTGTTCTAATTCCCATGGGAGGGGGGGGGGGGTCTCCGCACGCTGGAGCTCGAGAGCTTGCATTGGAGGCCTGCCTCCACCTATACTTCATCTTCTAAAACTTTTTTGGTTTTGGCTGCACTTCCATATCCTTGGAGGCCTCGAGGCTTGCCGTGAGAGGCCGTCTCTTTGGCCCAGCTGCGGCCTAAAATTCTAGCGAGGCAGCACAGTTGCCAACTGCTTCAGTTTTCAGCTTTTGCTGGGACTTCAACAAATAGTATTATATAGTTTCGAGTCCCCGTGAGCCGCGCTTTGTCCTCGTGCCAATAGGTTTTGCGTCCGAGGCGTGGCCCCTCGGCCAGGCCTCGCCGAGCCTCGAAGCGCCTCGCTTGCAGGCTTTGGATTCTTTCATCAGCATATTAGAAAGGGAAAGGTTGTCATCACGAAGACAAGCAAGGAAAAGAGGCTTCTTTTGGGTTCGTTTTTAGCACCTGAAACTGATATGATTTTTGGAGACGGAGTTGGAGGCCTCCCCTGTTCGAGGCCCTTATTGCCAACTTGCTGGTTATTTTGTGTGACGTTGATGCGTTTCTACATTGGAACAGCTCAGCTGAAGAAGGTGCTTGTGTGGGCTTAAAACCGGACCTCCAAGAAGGCACCGGATTCAACCTGTTGAGGGTCCAGTTTTGGACCCCCTTGCAAAGGAAACGTGTTTCCAAAAGGGGTCAAAAAGTGGACCCCTTGAAATCAAAAGTGGTCCCCCCCTGGAGGGTCCAGTTTTGGTCCCTTTTTTGGCACCTTCATTGTCGCAAATTTGTTGAAGCGTTTATTTCAAGTTGAAGCTGATTTGATCAGCAGCAGCTGCGGTTGGAATCTTGAACTGGGGAGGCCCATTTTTGCGCGCCCGCTTTTTCGTACGTTTTGAGGACCAAAACAGGGACCTTCTTTGTCACATTGTTTTCTCCAATTTCCATAGCCTTGAGGCCCTCGAGGCCTGCCTCGAGGCCTGCCTCGAAGCTTGCCCCGAAGTGTTTTGTTCTAATTCCCATGGTCTCGCGACGCTGGAGCTCGAGACTTGCATTGAGGCCTGCCTCCAACTATACTTCATCTTCTAAACTTTTTGTTTGGCTGCAATTTCCATATCCTTGAGGCCTCGAGGCTTGCGTTGAGGCCGTCTCTTTGCGCCAGCTGCGGCCTAAAATTCTAGCGAGGCAGCACAGTTGCCAACTGCTTCAAGTTCAGCTTTGCTGGGACTGCAACAATAGTATTATATAGTTTCGAGTCCCCGTGAGCCTCGCTTTGTCCTCGTGCCAATAGGTTTTGCGTCCGAGGCGTGGCCTCGGCCCGGCCTCGCCGAGCCTCGAAGCGCCTCGCTTGCAGGCTTTGGATTCTTTCATCAGCATATTAGAAAGGGAAAGGTTGTCATCACGAAGACAAGCAAGGAAAAGAGGCTTCTTTTGGGTTCGTTTTTAGCACCTGAAACTGATATGATTTTTGGAGACGGAGTTGGGCCTCTCCCCGTATTGATGACCCTGCGGCATTCACCCGCGAAATGACACGCATCCTGCGCGATAAGCATACTCACCCGCTCATAGCCCAAATGATGAAACCTGCGGAGAGTAGTGAGCCACCCTCTGCCACTGCGAGCGCGAGTGGTGCCAGTAGCAGTCGAGACCTTCGCACTACACCACACGAACAGTTCCAATAAAACGCACCAAATGACACAAAGTACCCAAGTTCCACGAAGAGCAATCAGCATCCAACTTCAACTAACTCGAACGGCGTTGTCACCATGGGGTACTCATGGTTGATAACTGCCTGCTACTATCCCTTTTCCAGTCGACATGCTGGAGCCAGCATAGGATTGCCAGCACAAGATATATTGGTGACAGTAAAGTTGAGCGGCGTTGTCACCATGGGGTACTCATGGTTGATTACTGCCCGCTGCGGCTACCATGTTCTCAGTATGCAGAATCGAGCATGGGACGGGAGGCGGGGGGGGCGTTTATACTAATTATCCTGTTATGGGTTGTTTGTCATTTGGTGTCTTTAAACGTTGCATGGTAGGGTAGTGAGATGTCAAAGCACATCAAGCCATGGCGCCCGTTGCTGTCTTGCTCAGGCAATCCGGTACCTGCATTGCTTGAATGTCACCCGACCATATGAGCTCCGTGCAATCAAACGAAGTAGTGTGCCTGCCTCAGGAACCCCAGATTCACAATGAGGCACAGGATCTCCTCTTACTGCAGGACCATGTGCACAGACTGACGAACACTCTCAGAACTTTGGAAGACACCCACGCCGTATTGCAGCAAACGGAACTCCTTGCAGGTGTTATCAACGAGCAAGACTGCAGAGACATTCGCACAGCCTGCTGTTGCTTAAGAAGTCTGCGCATTCGACTAGAAGCCCGTGCCAACGTTACAGAACGAGAAGTGATTAGTCGACAGCTACAGCTCATGCATGCGAGCGTACAACAGTACCGGACTGAAGACCTTAACACAGCTGACACAAGTTGCCTGTCCAGAACCTCTTTTGAGCACTTTGAGGATAGACCTGGTCCCTGTGCAGAAAAAAACGCTCGTATTCCTACACCAATGTAACTAAGCAAGCTACCATGATCATTGACCGCATCTAATGCAGTTGATTTCAACACCTGCCAAGTTGACCGCTCAAGCTGCGCAACGCTTGCAAGCCTGCATCCATGCGGTCGAGCTCGCCCTTCGCGAACTCGATCGCATTGGATTCAGTTTTAAAAGTGGTATACTCCGCCAAAGTGCACTGCAACTCCCATATATGGGTATTTTCTCCCATATCACGAAGATGCAATGCAAGAGCACTAGCATGGTAGTGCCACTAACAATTTCGGTGCAATATGATGATTGGAAAAGCAGTACTGAGCGGACTCTGAGGGTACCTGAGTGCTGTTACCGCGCCTTCTTTTTCACCTTAGATCACGTTTCACTTTCCTGTTTCACTGCGGTAGCTTCTCACCACTTTGTTGTGACCCGGCGTTGACGGTGTTTGCTTCAAAGTGTTTGGGTGCTATATTATGCCATGATGGCTGCTCTTTGAGATCTCGGGGATCCTGGCTGGGGGGATCCCTGGTTTCCGCATTGAGCTGTGTTGCTTCAGCACCCTGTGATGTGGCCCTGGGTGATTTTGTGGTTGGTGTTTTGGTTGTTTTCTTGTTTAAGGGCCTGCGTTGATATGGCACAGAAGTTGTCATTTGCATGCGTCGAGATGTATGATGGCCTGCGCGAAGGATGGCACACAAGCTGCTATCGGAATTCATCTCAAGAGCACATTGCTGTCCTTTTGCCCTGTTTTTTGTTTTGTTTTTGTGCTGTTTTGTTTGTTTGGTTGTTTTTTTGTGTGTTTTGTTTTTTGTGGTTTTTGTTTCGTTTGCTTTTTTGTTGGTTTGTGCTCGCTCTCGGCAATTGGATAGCTTTATGGACTATGTAAAGGTCCACACCAGCTCTCTTTTGTGGCTTTTCATGCATATAAATTCAATTTCCGGCAAGTAAAAGCTTGTGTAACGACCTGGCGAAAGCCTCGGAGGCGTTGGACGGAAAAAAACCAGAGAATGCGGAGCTTGCGACGTGTTGGCTGCCTCTCCCGTGTAAATCCGCTGGGAACACTGTACAAGATCGAATGCGAGCTCAGCAGCCTGAGCAAGAGCCCGGCAAGGGGTTCCCAGGTCAGGTCTTCGTTCCCACAATCCCAGTAATGCCACTACCTGCTGGTACGACAGCGGAGACGGAGGAAGCTTTGCATGGACACGCAGGCCTATGACTGGAAGGAAGTTATGATGGAGCCACTGTGGCTGCCAATCTGCTGTCCCAAAAAGGGCTTCTGCAATGGTAACCAGCCAAACTGCGCCAATTCCTCAAGTCGCGATGGTAACCGTTGCTTGGCCCTTGTTCCAAAACCATGCAATATGACAGGCCGCATAAAGCCCGGTTCAATCTCCATAGCTTGGTACATCTTGTCTCCTGGTAGCACTTTGATCGCAACTTCACCTGGGAGGAGACTGAGTCTTGACAGGGCTCCTTGCTCATAGGCGGGGCGGGCCCACTTATGAAAATTGGGCTGCCTGCCTTGGAAACCATCAAGAATTCCTCGCAAGTGCCCATGCCGGGACCTCAATGCCCGCGAGCACCTTACTCGCATTAGAAAGCGCCTTAAAAGAATGCAAGATGCCCACTCACCAGGCACTCCGCAACCCTCTCCTGTTGCAGATATGGAAATGGAAATCATTGACTGACCGTACAGACAGCTAGCACTGTGTGCACCTGACTGTGTGAAATCACCTGATCAGTGCCATTTCTAATGCCGCTTACTCCGTAGATGCGCCAAGAGAAAAGCGTCTTTACTGGGAAACTACTTTTGCACAACAACACATTCAATGCATTGCAACTTTTTGGATTGATTTTCACAATTGTGCTCACGCGGGGTTGCGTGACAAATTGACCAGACTGTGGTCGAACAAAGACAGGAGTCAGTCGCTGCAGCTCCTATGCGATGGACAACACAGCCATGCATCCTGGAGGCCAAGGGTCGTAAACAACAAAGTGACGTTTCCAACTGCGGAAGAAGCTGCATACCCTTGGCTGTTTTGTGAAAGGGTGGTCAATATTGTTGAGCAAGTTGCTTTCTTTTGGGAGCGTTGTTTTATCTACTTTAAAGGAACAGATGGATGCAACCCAAATCACAAATTTCCAACGCTACATTTTTGATGCGTTGCCGCGGTCGGCAAAGCTACGACCGACAGTGCCCGAATGTGGCAACTTCTTCACCTTGGGCCTGAACCCTCAGAATCAATCTTTTACAGACCAGGTTTTGCAGGGCCTCCCAAAAGGGGCAAAAAATTTATCTCGACAGCTGGTGAGAGGGGATAATTTTCGGGCCGAGATGGTGGATAAACTGGAAGTTGACAGTTGGCCAGATGCAACAAAGCATGCTGCCTTGGACACAATCGAAGTTTGCAAAATCGGGGTGCCTTTTGACCCCAATGACTTTGTTTGCCGTGCAGTTCAAGCAGGTCACCCAAAAGACCTTCTAGCCCAGGTCAGTGACATGATTCAGGAGACAGTGTTGGCAAATTTTCACAAACGACCTTATCTGCTTGCAAGTGAAAGAGCAGAGTTCTTGAAGAAGTATTCAGGTCTTGCGGTTGACATGAAGTTGGATGAACTGAAGCTGAGGTATCAGATGCCTCCTCACATACGAGACTTGATGCGTGGAAAACAACTTGCGTTGTGGGGCCGTATACTTGAGGATTTACAGTATCCGGACACAACTCTGATCCAGGACATTGCACAAGGTTTTCCTCTCAGTGGTTGGATGCCTGCCAGTGGGGTTTTTCCTGCCAGCGTCAAACAACCAGTGCTTACCATAGAGGCATTGCTTGCAGGCTTGGACTCATTTAACGCCCAGGTCAAGAGTCAAATGAGCATGCGACAGAATTCAACGTTGGAAGCTGAAACTTGGGCAGAGACGATCAAAGAACTTGAGAAAGGCTGGATTTGGGAGGACCCGGATCAATCTTGGAGTGGCAAATGCGTAGCTCGCAGATTTGGCATCCATCAAGGAGAGAAAACAAGAGTGATTGATGATTGCTCCGTTTGCGGGCTTAACAGAACAGTTGGGTTGCGTGAAAAGTTTGTCCTCCAATCCATTGACCAAATGTGTGCAATGTTGTGCTGGAGCTTGCTTGTCCGTAGCCTTTGACTCAAGCCTTTGGCTCAAGTTTTCGGTTCAAGTTACCAGTAGCCGAGCACACCTGTTGCAGAGGAGAGTACTGGTAACTGCGTAGTTAGCCCAGGGGTAAGGGACTTGTTGTGTAGTTTGTTGCTGGGGCGACTTACTGTGCTCGATTCCTCCTGTGCTGCCGGAATCCCCCTTTTTTTGGGATTTAAGAGATTGTGTTTAAGTCTTGTTGCTCTCTTTTGGTTTTCGTCTGGCCCTTAGATTGAACACCTGGTTGAGAGATTGCGTAACCTTAGATCTGGTTTTGTGATTCTTAATCACCTGATTGGCATCGAGCTCAGATCTCAAGGTTTGGTTTTTTTTGTTGCCTGGGTGTCTGTCCAAAGACGTGACAGACACCTCGCGCAACCTTCTTTCACCCCTTTTTGAGTACCGGTTTTTACACAGGGTGTCTATCCTAAGACGTGACAGGCTCACTTTTTTCTTTTCCCGTGCTTTAATTTGCGATCACACAGTGTGTCTGTCCAAAGACGTGACAGGTCACTGTTCTCTTTACTGCATTGCTTTACCAAGATCCCTCTCTTTATCTGATTTCTTTGTTTCTCTCGTCTTCATTGCCTCTTTTCTGGACTTCTCTTGTGCTCACACAGTGTGTCTGTCCAAAGACGTGACAGGTTACTGTTCTTTTTACTGCATTGCTATACCAAGACCCCTCATTTTACCCGATTCGTTCGGTTTCTCTCGACTCTTTTGCCTCCCTCTTGGACTTTTTATTGCGCTATCTTTTCACAGTGTGTCTGTCCAAAGACGTGGCAGGTACTCTGTTTCCCATTTTGATCTTATTCGATCCCTCTACTACCTCTTCTTTCTTCTGTTTGCGCAGTGTGTCTGTCCAAAGACGTGACAGGTACTCTGTTTCCTTCTCTTGTTTGTTTCGCTTGCCCCCTTATTTGTTAAGTTTCCGCTGCTCTCTTCTGGTTACACAGTGTATCTGTCCAAAGACGTGACAGGTGCTCTGCTACCTATACCACTTACCTTTTCTTTTTAGTATTGAGGACACCTTTCCCCCCCTTTTTTGTTAAGATTTAGTTACTTCCTGTGCGAACCTATTGAAGTGACTCCACCTTCTTTACTCTCTCTTTTCTTGTTTGAGTTCTCTCTCCCAGTTTTACGGGTTTATCTGTCCAAAGACGCGGCAGGTACTCCCCCCTCCCCTCTCTCACCTCGAGTAACTTGTCATAACTCTCACACACAACCTTTTCCTTGTGAGAACACAAAGCCAGAATGTCTGGACACATCGAAGCTCAACAGGCTGCTGCAGAACGTCTCGGTGCACTTGGATTGAATGCCACTCTCATGGTGCATTTTCCTAGCAAAATCAAAGCACCTGAAGGCATACTTCTGACCACCTATGATCAGCTGCATTCACAGACAGCGAAGCAGGAGACGACTGCTTATGCGTTTCCCTCTTTTGGAGCTGCTCAAAGTGCTATGAGAACACTAGCGACGATGCAACAGACTGTTATATTTATCTATGAGTGTCATGCCAACACTGGCCCAGTTGAAATAGCAGCAAAAGTTTTTGACACTTGCCATAGGCATATTGCAGCCATTCGAGAAATTAAGCAGCTCACTGGAACCCTCAGATATCAAAAATATCCTACTGTACTATATCTAGTCAAAATGGATAGCCTGTCAAGCAGTCCGGCGGTAATTGAATGGCAAATCTCTGACACGATAACTGATAATGCCTGCTCGTATCGCCTTTGAAAATTTTGTTGGCAAAGAACTGCGACAAGGGCAATATCCAGGAGTCAGTGAGACCAGTACATCACCAAATGGCTGCTATAATTCTGACAAGTCAAAAGGAAGCGTGCCGCTTACTATCAAATATGAAAAGAACTCGTGCTTACAAAGAACCAAAATCCGTGAAGCAATTGAATCACTCCAGAAAGAAGTCAACGTAGCACAAGATACCCAGTTTCAGATCAAAGAAGGCATTGACTGGACTCGTTTACATAAACTACGGGAGGCTGCTACTTTCACAGTTATGTCCACTCGGCACTTAAGTGATCAAGAACGAAATGCTCTTGCGCTGGAGCTCATGTCCTTTAGAATAAAGTACTTTTTCCTATCTAAAGCTCAAGTAATGCTGAAACCAGAAGGCATGGAAATCGAAGTGCTCCGCAATTTATTGCATTGTTCAACAACGTACTTGCCCTTTGGACAACGCCAGCAATCGACACAATTTGTTCTTAGTCAAGTGACTGCCATTGGCAGCAACTGGTACCGAATTGAAGTAAGGTGTGCACCAATAGGCAGTATGCCCTTCATACCACTTCAAATGGCTAAAAGTAACATTATCCCACTCCTGGAAAATGAAGTAGCAGTCATTGACTCAGAGCTCGGCTTTGCACTCATTAATGCGTTTTCAGCATCCAAATTTGAATTTCAAACAATCGTCAATGAAGACAATGTCAATATCACGATGCTCACTTTTTGGATCCCTCATGAAGTTAAGCAGAACTTCCCATGTTCTTTCTCAGTCAAGGACAGAAGAGGAAACACTATTGTTTGCACGATAAAGCATTGTGGAAACATACTGCCGCAAACTGGTGCACCGGGTGAACCACCCAGGCACGAGACCAAAGGAGAGCATTGGCGTAGAATTGGTGAAAAGTGTAATCCAAGCTTCAAAAACAGACTCACTGTTATCGCCCCTGTCAGCACCCAGAATGCTTCACAGAAGCGACGGTTCGGACTTCTTAAGGACTCAGCATTTGACTTGCAGACTCAACAGGTATCATATACGTATTCTGAAGAGACCTACCCTTGGATTCTCTTCCTTGAATCTATACCTGTAAAAGATACACTTGATATCTTTTTGACTCATTTCAGTCATCTTGAAGCAGTGAATAGTGCGAAAGGAGATTTCTGCAAGCAAAACTTCCTTAGGTTTGAGCAAGTGTCCAAATTTACCAGAATCATGATGTTTGAAATACCGACAGGCAGGCAATGTCAAATCAATCGAGTTGATGGCCTCGAAAGCTCATTATACCTCACTAAGGTCGATGCCTTACAAATATATCCCTTCAAAGCTTGCTATCTTGTCATGCTCGTGCCTCCCCACTTTGACTTCAGTGCCATGCTAACTGCTGATACTAAAGTTGAAGCCATTGCTGCATGGAAATTTAGTACATTCGACAACAGCGGCACCAATGGGAAAACTACCGCGGTACCCTCTACAAGCTCCACACAGCACCAGCCGCTCACGAAGGACAAACGAACTGACCATGGTGCTAAACTGCCTAGGACCCCGCCTGTCCCCCCCAGCAGCAAGAAAGAAATTGACCAGCTTCCGGCTTACGCAGCGTTAGGCACCACTCCCCCGCCAACTCCGCCCTCCCAACAGGTCAACCCTTATCAAAACAGTCCCCCCCTCACTGATGCTGTCGCTGGGGCAAGCGTCCATGACACTGCGAAGCCAAATGCAGAGCGGTCAAGCAGTCAAGGTGATCTCAAAGGTGCTCAGCGCGCTTGTAAAGTTCCAGAAGGGCAATTAACACCTAGTGATGCACGCACTGACCCCCCTACTGTCAGCCCAACCATCCCATGGACCAACCTACCTGCTAGTCACCCAGCTGGCACCAGTGAGCAACCAATTACTGATATGGTTGTTGATCAAGACCTTCACGGAAATAACATACGCAAAACAGAGGAGGAAGATAAAGAGATGCTACCTCCCCAACCTGCACTTCTCTCCACCCCCATCAAGAAACCCCCCTACAGGTGAAGGAGAAGCTCTTAGCAGTCAGAAAACTAGCCTACAAGAGCTCAAATCTACTTGTGGAGAAGTGAAAGGTGATTTTGCAAGCAAAAACAGACTGTCTAATGAACTTTCTGACCCTGTTATGACTCCGTCCTCCCCACCCGGTGTCTCCCCTCCCTCACAAACTGGCAATGCGAAACCGGAGAGCAGTGACCCCATTGTACATACACTTCCAAGTCAATGCCAGCCTCCAGATGCTGCCTCTAAGGCCCCTATTGGAAATGATCCTTTACCAGAAAAACAGTCATTGTTACCTAATGACGCTGTTGTCGTAGAAATCGGTAAAGATCCCCCTGGCATTGCAACCCCCACAAAGACCAAGTCGTCCCAGGTTTCTTTCTTACATCAAGGAGAAGCATTGCCCCCTATCCAGGCTGCCCTTCAACGAAGTTCTGTCCTACCGGCTAACGACAAAACGCATGTGTGCATTGATATCACTGGGGAAGATGACCATACTGAGCAAATTGACCTCACACAGCCATCCTTTGAACGTGAGACTCAAAGTCAGTCCCAACAACTTCGTTTTGCCTCTCTCTCTCCTTTTGCTGAATCTAGCCGAAAATGGTTCCCGACCCTTGATGCTACCGTTATTGCTGCCTTAGCTAACAAAGCCCAAGACATTGCGATCCACTGTAGTCACATGTCTAGCATGAATACTGC
>CAMXCT020001317.1:0-142500 GCA_947184155.2 Cladocopium goreaui
CACACTGCTAGAAAAGCTCCGTGCTCTCAGTGCTCTCCTTAACTAACTTAGCACAAGTTCATATCCCGAAAGAGTCGCATTCTCTTCATGCCTTCCAGAGATAGCAAACCCGAGTCCGGATGTGCAATCGTTGGCATGCTCGGATCCTTGGGGTCGTCGTAGCTCCAATCCACTGAGCGAGAGGCAAAGGTCTGAGAAAGTGCCACCACCTGTGTCTGAAAATGGACGATTTAGCCCTTGAAAGTGGCCATGTAAATAGTATTGAATAGGGAAAATGAATGAACATGATGATTCTCCGGTAATCAAACATGGCTTGCTGGAAAATCCACCCTTCAATACTATTTTTCCTAGCTATCAACCTCCATTTATAGGTTATTTTTTTTTTCCAGCGGATGGACGCGGATGGAATGGTCCCATTTTTGGACAACCCCACCTTCAATTCACCGCACCGGCCGAGCCGATCAGTGCTTGCCGTATCCTCAGTTGCCAGCCCAGAATGTTGCGCCGGGGTGCAACTAGCTTTGTGCCCTTCCAGTAAACTAACATAGCTATGGAAAGTGGACCATTTGATAGCTAATTTAATTTACTTTCTAAAATTAGCAATTTTCTATATTAAATGACAAATTACCAGAGAGTAGCTTGAATCTACCCATTCTTTTGGTGAATTCCTCCATTTTTGGCCCTCTCTGGTATCAGTAGAGTCGACTCTGCATCCCCTCCCATCATATCCGCGGTGCGTTGCCGCTCCACTGGCAGCCCTTCCGATCCAAGGCATAGTTCAGCAGTTGCTGACAGCTGGGCTCCGGTGCAGAGAGTAATTCCTCATCGAAGAGCAACTGGAGTTTTTCAGTGTAGCGGTACAGGATGAAGCCCACATTCAAAACCTGGGCCGCAGCCAATCTCAGACCTGCTGCATTTTTGTTTGAAAGCTGGTTTGTAAACATCCGCGATACCGAAAGAACATATTAAAGCAGGCATCCAAGGATGAGAAAAGTTGGGGGAAACATCGGCAGTTCAACGATTAACACCTGCCTGGGATGTCAGCATCACCAGGGCATGTTGGCCTCACTAGTACGAGATAGTACGAGTACGGGTCAAGCTTGTGGGTCGAGTCAAGTCAGAATCCTGAAACATGGCATGTCTTGCGATCAATTCTAGAAATGGCAACAGTCAGAGTTCACGGTCTTACATCTTGACCAAAGATGTTTCGGTGGCTACATCCCCTGGTTGCCTTCCCCCATCCCCAACCTACAAGTTTCTTACTGTAGTGTGATGATATCGAAATACCCGCGAGTGTTCCTTTGATACCATCTGTCCTCAAGAATCATAGTCTCATTTCCGGCATCACCCTCCGGACGGATGTCACACATGTTTTGGAAATACTGTAGTTTAGACCATTTGCGGCTTTCCCTAAGATTAACCGTCATTTCTAGGGCTCGACCATTCCGTCGCTCTAAATCTCCGTACTCAGTAAGCAATCACAACCATGAAAAAAACATTTAAAAAACACGTTGACATCTACATGAGTGTGTCGAAAAATGAAGTGTATGTATGTATAATGTGTAATGTATATGTAAATATGTCTATGTCTATGTCTATGTATATGTGTATGTACGTATGTATGTACGTACACTGGTAGGACAAAAGTTGCGCTTGCTGAGCTTCCCACAGTGAACATGGTTGGTTTCTTCTTCTGCACACCCTTTCCCCGTAGAATCCTAGCATGGAGCTTTGTCGTACCCCGGTCGCATTTTCACCCTCCAAAAGCTTTAAAATCTTATATATTTAAAAGAGGGTGATAATTGACCGTCCCACGCCTGCCACGCAAAACGGACTTGAAAATGTGATCCGCGGGTGACCGAAATGGATGTTTTGTAAAGCTTTCAAGAAGCATAAACTTTGTTCCTCCTGAAGGGTACAAAAAGCTTATTGAGTGGGGATTGCCAAGTCATTTGCTGATTTTTGCACCTGCTTCAACATGTCTGTTTCCAACCTCTTTGCCTGCACTGCTACACATGTGCCGTGACGCAGGGTACAAAAAGCTTATTGAGTGGGGATTGCCAAGTCATTTGCTGATTTTTGCACCTGCTTCAGCTTGGTAATTACTCCACAACATGTCTGTCTCCATCCTCTTTGTCTGCACTGCTACACATGTGCCGTGACGCACTGGTAGGACAAAAGTTGCGCTTGTTGAGCTTCCCACAGTGAACATGTTTGGCTTCTTCTTCTGCACACCCTTTCCCCGTAGAATCCTAGCATGGAGCTTTGTCGTACCCCGGTCGCATTTTCACCCTCCAAAAGCTTTAAAATCTTATATATTTAAAAGAGGGTGATAATTGACCGTCCCACACCTGCCACGCAAAACGGACTTGAAAATGTGATCCGCGGGTGACGGAAATGGATGTTTTGTAAAGCTTTCAAGAAGCATAAACTTTGTTCCTCCTGAAGGGTACAAAAAGCTTATTGAGTGGGGATTGCCAAGTCATTTGCTGATTTTTGCACCTGCTTCAACATGTCTGTCTCCAACCTCTTTGCCTGCACTGCTACACATGTGCCGTGACGCAGGGTACAAAAAGCTTATTGAGTGGGGATTGCCAAGTCATTTGCTGATTTTTGCACCTGCTTCAGCTTGGTCATTACTCCACATAGCATGTTTGTCTCCATCCTCTTTGTCTGCACTGCTACACATGTGCCGTGACGCACTGGTAGGACAAAAGTTGCGCTTGCTGAGCTTCCCACAGTGAACATGGTTGGTTTCTTCTTCTGCACACCCTTTCCCCGTAGAATCCTAGCATGGAGCTTTGTCGTACCCCGGTCGCATTTTCACCCTCCAAAAGCTTTAAAATCTTATATATTTAAAAGAGGGTGATAATTGACCGTCCCACACCTGCCACGCAAAACGGACTTGAAAATGTGATCCGCGGGTGACCGAAATGGATGTTTTGTAAAGCTTTCAAGAAGCATAAACTTTGTTCCTCCTGAAGGGTACAAAAAGCTTATTGAGTGGGGATTGCCAAGTCATTTGCTGATTTTTGCACCTGCTTCAACATGTCTGTCTCCAACCTCTTTGCCTGCACTGCTACACATGTGCCGTGACGCAGGGTACAAAAAGCTTATTGAGTGGGGATTGCCAAGTCATTTGCTGATTTTTGCACCTGCTTCAGCTTGGTCATTACTCCACATAGCATGTTTGTCTCCATCCTCTTTGTCTGCACTGCTACACATGTGCCGTGACGCACTGGTAGGACAAAAGTTGCGCTTGCTGAGCTTCCCACAGTGAACATGGTTGGTTTCTTCTTCTGCACACCCTTTCCCCGTAGAATCCTAGCATGGAGCTTTGTCGTACCCCGGTCGCATTTTCACCCTCCAAAAGCTTTAAAATCTTATATATTTAAAAGAGGGTGATAATTGACCGTCCCACACCTGCCACGCAAAACGGACTTGAAAATGTGATCCGCGGGTGACCGAAATGGATGTTTTGCAAAGCTTTCAAGAAGCATCAACTTTGTTCCTCCTGAAGGGTACAAAAAGCTTATTGAGTGGGGATTGCCAAGTCATTTGCTGATTTTTGCACCTGCTTCAACATGTCTGTCTCCAACCTCTTTGCCTGCACTGCGACACATGTGCCGTGACGCAGGGTACAAAAAGCTTATTGAGTGGGGATTGCCAAGTCATTTGCTGATTTTTGCACCTGCTTCAGCTTGGTCATTACTCCACATAGCATGTTTGTCTCCATCCTCTTTGTCTGCACTGCTACACATGTGCCGTGACGCACTGGTAGGACAAAAGTTGCGCTTGCTGAGCTTCCCACAGTGAACATGGTTGGTTTCTTCTTCTGCACACCCTTTCCCCGTAGAATCCTAGCATGGAGCTTTGTCGTACCCCGGTCGCATTTTCACCCTCCAAAAGCTTTAAAATCTCATATATTTAAAAGAGGGTGATAATTGACCGTCCCACACCTGCCACGCAAAACGGACTTGAAAATGTGATCCGCGGGTGACCGAAATGGATGTTTTGTAAAGCTTTCAAGAAGCATAAACTTTGTTCCTCCTGAAGTATGTATGTATATATGTATATATATATATATGTTATAATTACATACATCCATACATACGTACACATATACATATTTATCCCCAGTTTATGGCCGTTTCAGTAGGCAAACTGTTGATTCAGCAGCAGATTTAAGGGTTGTCCCCATATTTTCAGACAAACCCACCTCCATCCAGAAGTCCCAGGAACGAAGCCCCACTTTTCCACCAGCTCCTTGGGATTGCTCTCGCGGCTGGAGGATGCAATGAGATCTACATCTGGATGCGCTTGCAAGATGGCCTCTGGCTTTCGAACCCAGGGGTGGGGATGGAAAGAGCTTCCAGTTGAGCAAAAAAAGGTAGCAATTTTCTGGAATTTAGAGAACTTGAGGCAGCAAAATAAAATTCACCCTGATCTGAAAATCCAGTCAAAGCCGAACTCAGGCAAGGGACACAAGGGTCTTCCGCTGGAAAAACTTGGGGTTGCAGCCGGGGTGGAAAAAAATGGGTATCACCACCCATGATTGTAAGCACCATGTTTTAGCCTCTAAAATTATGGCCATATACACGCACGAATTAACCTATGGTTATTTAACATATGGTAAATCACTATTATTCATAGGTAAATCATCTATAACGATTTATTTTCATGGGCCATGTTCCATAGCTACGTAACAAAATACAGGAGGGTATAAATTGGTATATAATCTCCATTTATAGATGAATGTCCCATCAAATCCTCCATTTATGGGGGATTTTCCCATGAAGTAACTGGAGGGTCAGTGGTGTTTTGCACCCAAAAAAGACATCAAATCCATCCGCAAACGGCACCTTCAAGCGATGATCTGGAGGCTTCAACCAAAGCGCATCCACATCCAGATGCAGAACGTCTTGTTGACGTTGCTGCAACGTGTCCCAAATCATTCCTTGGGGCTTCGGTTTTCAGGCTTTCCCCGAAACAAAAAAATAAAAACCAAGGACCAAGGTGTTCCGAAAACCAAACATATAGCATGCATGCATGCATGTATGCATATGCATATTAAATATTATATATATATGTATGTATGTATGTATGTATGTATGTATGTATGTATGTATGTGTATATATAAACACTCACAACACTTGATTTTCACAAGCTGTGCAGATCAATTTTGTCAAGATTAAAGAATTGAAATAGTAAATAGAGTTTTGATTGTCAACAGAAGGATACCTCACCTTCATTTGGGTCCCAAATGGATTACCTTCCGCCACACCGGAAGATAGTCCACCTACCCGTGCCTTCCGTGATTCTCGCCACACCAGAGAAAACACGGACACTAGGCACATGACAATCATTTTTGCAATAAATAGAAGAAAAAACAAAGGCCTCCCCCCTCCCTTTGTTTTCGGTTTCGACGCTTTGCGGGAGCTTCCACGTCCCCCTGTCCTTCTCTCTTTGAGAGATTGCTCAAGCGAAGGATTAAATTTCCAGACAGAATAAATACGGTGAAACGGTGAAAGTAGCGGTTTCGGAATCTGTAGATCGGATAGCATGGCTAGCCCAGAGTTAATATAGATACGGGCTGTTTTGATAGCTGCCCACCGGCCAGCAACTACAACCTTGTCTAGTGATCCACACTTCACGAAGAGATGTGTGGCACCACCCCTACGTAAAGAGTAGGGTCTGAAATCCCACTGGGTCAATTTCAATTTAAGAATACAATCTGCAAACAAAGCACGCCAGGCATGAGGCTTTAAAGTAAGATAGGCGTGTGGAGGAACCTTTGATTTCCATGCCCACAAATGTGCCAGGACATGTTGTTCCGTGAGAGTTACACTCTCAGCTGCACCTTGCCTCTTTCCTGACTTTGTTAAACCGAGATTGATGACCGCAGGTTTAAATTGGGATTCCATATGAATCTGCCAGGCTTGGAGAGACAGTAGTTCTCCAGTTCTGAGCAAACTATAAAACCCTACTAGTAGGCTAAGTCCAAAGGTGTAGTGTTCTTGTGTTACAGCCCAACCTACCATTGCTTTCAACACTGCCTCAGTCAATGGTGGTGCTCTTGATGGAATCTCATGAGTAGTCCATGTCCGCATGAGTCGCCATGATCCTGGAAGGTTGTTTTTGAGCTTTGGCATATAGTCCTGTAAGGCAGCCATGAACGTGCTGGCCACAGCTCGCCCTTCTCCTTGTGCCCACAGGTACTCGAGGTAGTCTGAAACTAAAGCATCCATTTCATCTTTCTTTCGGGGTAGTTCGAGCAATTCGTTTTTCAAAAAGTCAAAAAAATCTTGAAGTCCTTTGGAGTATCTGGCTTTTGTAGTTGCTTGCACTGTAAGGCTTTTCAAAGTTCCCAATAGGTTGAGCCAACCTCACTTCCTCCCCAGTATAGTCCACTCCCTTTTGGTTGAAGAAGTTGGCAAAATCAATGTCGGGAAGTACTTCTTTCAAAATATGGGAGCCCTGAACAACACTCTGCAGCCTTTTGAGCACCACTCGGGCGGGAGGTGACAACGGTTCACCTGAGCCTACCATGCTACAACCATGGAGGCTGTTGAGGCACACTACAAGCGCCTGGAGAAATGGATGTTGTGGGTCACCTGGTACACCTTGCCTTGGGACTGGAAGTGGGAATAATTCGAACTTCCTAGCCGTGGACCCTGATCTGCACTTTTGTGAAAAAGGTTCAAGCAACTGAAGGACATGGCTTACCAGGCTACCCAGCTCTCCAACTGTGCTACCGCTCTTGAGGCCTGATAGACTTTTCCTAATCAGGTCTTGAATTCCTTCACCGCACTTTTGGGAGTCCTCATCAAGAATCTTGTCACTCCCTTCTTTTTTCTTCTCATCGAATTCGAATCTTTTTTGGGAGCCCTCTGCATCGCTCCCTTCTTTTGGCT
This sequence comes from Cladocopium goreaui, assembly GCA_947184155.2. NCBI lineage: Eukaryota > Dinophyceae > Suessiales > Symbiodiniaceae > Cladocopium > Cladocopium goreaui. The sequence continues at coordinate 6,916 of CAMXCT020001317.1, forward strand.
TTGCATCTAATTGGCTTTCAAACTGGGAGTCTCCCTGGCACCACCCAGGAATCCTCCCTTGGCTTTTCATGGCTTCCCTTTGAGCTTCGTCCAAGAGATGTTCCACGTCAGCCATAGTGAAACGATGTTGCCACCCTGCCTCCTGCTTTCCACTCTCCTCTTTTGCAGCCTCCTGACTTGTGAAATTCTTTTCACTCCTCATCACCTTTTCATTGGCGAGAGTCTCACTCTCCCTTCTTCTTTTTTGGTGCTTTTGGGTCTCTGGATCTCTATACCTCCTCACTTGTCGCTCTTCTTCTGCCATGACCCTTTTTGCTCCTCTCTTCCTCCTTGGCCTTTCCCTTTGCCGCTCTCTCCAGAAGACCCTTTTGTAGCACCTTTTGAATCTCGTCCCTTTCTGTTCTTTCCTCCCGGCGTAGCTTCATTCCCCTTTCCTCCAGGGGCTCTTTGGAGCAGCGCTTTCAAGCGCTCTTCTTCTTTTGCGCGTCGTGCTGCCCCCAATCTTTCTTGTTCTTCAGCCATTCCTCCTTCGTCGATCTTGATCAACTCATGTTGTCGACAAACAGTCCAATGCGCCCCCTTGCTCAATGCTTCAAGTGATTTCAATCTTTGATTGAGCAAGTCCATGCAGGCCGCCGCATGACCTTGTGCAAGGAGGTCGAGAGCTTGACATAGGGTCAAGCTTTCTTGTTGGAGGCTGGCGGACATGGCTGGCATTACCACCTGGCGGCCATACTGAGTGTACAGCGGTGGTAATGTAGCTTTGTTGACGTCCCAAAGCGTCCCAGCAGCTGTAACCAGGATCTTCTTGATTTCCTGGATGGAACGCGCCGCTAAAGCCCCCGGGCACTTTTTCCAAATGGCCCTCAGTCTTTTCTCCTCCTCAAAAAGACCCTCCTCACCATAGTCGCTAGAGTCACTTGAGGTGGAGCTCGAAGCACTGGATCTTCCTGACGAAGAACTGCCCTTATCTTTCTTCTTGTTCTTCTTTTTGCCTCTTTTTCCAATCCGACGAGCTCGCTTCAAGACTTTGCCTCGCCGACTTGGGTCCGGATCCATCCCTGTGTGCTTGAAGAAGTCCTCCAGCGGTTTCTGGCCTGATTCGCGATCCTCTCTGTCCTGTTTGGGAGACTTTGATGCTCTCCCCTCTTCCCGCTCCTTCTTTTTCTTTCTTCTGTTTTCCTTTGCCTCTTCTTTCTTAGCGTGCTCTTTCTTTTCTTTCTCCCTTTTCTCAAGTTCTTTTCTAAGCTCAGCCATCTCATCAACCTCCTCTGCTGCCTCCTTTGCTTCCTGCAAATTGGTCAGCCAGGGCACCCTTGCCAAGGCCGTCTCTTCAAAACCTTGAGCATGAAGTAAGACTTCATCAGTCAGCTGTTCGCCGCATCCTTCTTCACATAGATGAATGCTGACAAGCCGGTCTCTTTTGCCGCTGAGGACTCTCAACAGCTCCTCGTTTTTGGTGCCACTAACTTTCAGCTTTGCATAGAAGTTCTCACCCTCTACGACCAGCCCAGTGAAATGCCCTGCCACCGGCGCAGGCTGGCCGTAGTATCGGGCTTCCTGCAAGACCACCGGCCCTAGCTTGGGGAGGTTTCGCACATCCATCTCGGTGAACTTCTTGAAACCTTTTGCGGCCTCATCTTGTTTTACCTTCATTGCAGGCTTCCTGACTCTTTTGGGGGCAGCTGCAGGTCTTCTGAGAACTCCTCTGACCACTTTGGGAGGCATTGTCTCCCTTTTTACCTGTGGTAACGCCTGTTGAAGAGCTCTTGTTTAGCTCTTTTTACTTGTCCCTTGTTCTCTGAAGATGTCCACCTTGGATGTGAACTTCTTGGCAATTCCCCTTGCCAGCCCCTGCCCTGACGGCTAGGTGGGGGATAGTCGGGTTCACGCGGACCCCAATGGCTGCTACCTCCCCTATTAGGCGGGGGGTAGGCTGGTTCCGACGGCCGTTCTGGGTGCCGCTTCTTTTCTTTGCCGCCTTCTGACCTCCTTGCCTTCGATGAAGAACTCCTTCTTCTTTTTCGGTCACGGTCCTTGCTCCTCTTCCGTTTGCCCTCTTCTCTGGGGCTGGGAGTCCTGTTAACTCCCCTACGCCTTTCTTCTGCCCTGGGACTTCTTCTCCTTTCTCGGCTTCTTGACCTTCTCCGCGGTGATGAGGTTGGATTTCTTTTCCTTTCAGAGACTTTGGGACTTCTAGGGACCTCGGCTGCTTTGTCACTTTCCTGCTTGCTCCTGCTGTGACTGGCCTTCTCTGCTTGAGGTGGAGGTACTGGAGGGGCTGCCTTGGACGCTAATAGCAGCTCAGCACTCGGTCCTGGTGGCGCTGGACCGGTTTGGGAGGTACCTTCACCCTCCCGTACAGGTGGCGCGGCTGGTGGTGCAGCCTTTGCCCCCTCAAACAAGTGCACCCCAGGGAAACGCCGGGAAACTTCGTCCCGGAGCTCGCCCTCAAGATGCCGCAGCTGTCCACCAAGGAAGGCCACGAAATCCGGATACCCCGGCAGCCCAGTTCCAGTCCCTATCAATTGGAACACTCGAGGTAAACAGTTACACACGGGGCAGTCACACTGGGGCTTATGATTCCACATACACTAGCCCTTAAGCCGAAGCTGCATTGTGAATGTAAGTGTTTTCGTGTTTACCCCCGAACACGTAGCTACATATAATTATGTATATATATAATTATGTATATATATAATTATGTATATATATATATATATAATTATGTATATATATATATAATTATGTATATATATATAATTATGTGTATATATATAATTATGTGTATATATATAATTATGTATATATATAATTATGTATATATATAATTATGTATATATATAATTATGTATATATATATATGTATAATTATGTGTATATATATGCAAATATACATACACATACAGTATGTGTATCACATACACACATGCAGCATGTATATACGAGATATGTTATAACCTCATAATTTCGAGATGTCCAACTGGCGAGGCATGTCTCAACGTTTCAGACCAACACCAGGGATTTTTGGGCTCGTTCCTAGTGACTTTAAGTGTCTTGTGGTGATCATGTATGGAAGGGCCCCCCAAATGATAAGTTGGTTTATAAGTACAAAGATGTATGGTGGATATATCATAGTAATTAAAAATAATAATGGTCTATAATTAGTTATGTAATTACAACTAATGGGTATAAGCACAACTGGAGGGATCACTTTCTGGTAGTAAACTGTCCCCTGCTTGGGCATGTAGTTTGACCCATACCCACCTTCTCATCCCACGGCCATATCCAAGCACTGAAATGGCCCCAACGCCGTTTGGAGGAGTCTTTCTTAGAGTACTTGGAGTCGAAGCATGATGTCAGTTGGAAAGCAGGTATTGAAACAATGAAATGCAAGAAAATACTTTCTATAAGAAACGATAAAATATCATGAAATACACTAAAATACATTAAAATACACCATGAAATACATTGAAACACACTGAAAAGAGAAGCCTAGCAAAGCCTCTCGGCCTTACAGCCGTAGTCTCCCAACTCGGGTCATCCGCAGAGCTCGGTGTCAGATTTCAACCATCATCCCAGTTGTAGATTTTGGGATGATCTAACATTAATACACATTAATATATATCTAACAAATGGGATGATCTAACATGTTGGTGATTGGTTTGATGTTACTTTCAAATCAAACCACCAACAAAAATAATAAAACATATCTAACATTCACCAACCACAACCAATCATATGCAATTCTTATCCATTCTTGTCATTCTTTGCAGAGTTTCCGGTCAACTCCCCAATTGTGTTGCAGAAATCTCAACGAGCCACGGTGAAACAAGTGGATGTACTTCCGCCTGGGGAATTTCTCCTCACTACGAAGCAGTTGGACCCCTGATGCCTCAGTCCAACTCAAGGGATATCCCCAGCTGATGACCAAAAGTATCGGGGACAATGGACGAAAATTGCGTGTTTTTTTTTGGGATACCCTCCTTTGTCATGAAACATGGCGCAGGCGCAGGAAAATCCACTAGATCCATTTAGTTAACTATGGGTTTCCCAGAAAAAAATGGAAAAATGGGGGTTTCAGGGCGTACACGCTCGTATGTTGCTTGTTATGATTTTGTGTTGGGGTTCAATGTTTCATCTTCGCCTTTGATGTTTTTTCAGGTGGGGTTTTGGGGGTAATTTTGTTGCTAAAGTGATGTGTCAATGTTTGGATTGAAGGGGGGTAGGATTTGTTTAGGCTGTTGGGGTTTTTGTTTGTGTTTGGGTGGGTGATTACTTCATAATATGTGTTGTTAAGATATTATGAATTAATCATTTATGCTTTCCACTTTCCTATTCCATCCCACCAGTGTTCAATCACTCTCATTTGTGTTAAGCAAGGTTTGTTTGTATCATTTAGTTCATCCATTGCTATTGATAAAAGCGTTAGGTTGATAATCATAGCGTTGAATTCTCCATTTCGGTTGAGTTCCTTTCCACAATCAATGATGATTTTTTTATCAGTGAGGTTTTCATACATCTTTTTCATTATATCAAATCTTACGAATGAATATATTGTCATTCCATTTACTCCTTCTGCTTCTTTCATCCTATCAATTACTTTCTTCCAAAACTTTTCTCCTTCCTCATCATCTGGTGAAGGCATAGGATGGCACTTTACAAAGTCTCTAATCTCTTCATTTTTTTTTTCTATTTGTTTTCTTTCCCAATCATCGTCCTCACTATCACTACCAAAGTCAGCATATATACCAATATTCCCTGTATCTATAACCTCAATTTTTGCTCTACTCATTTTCTCTTACTATATATAGATATTTTTTCTTTAAGTATTTATCACTTTTTGTAGGTGCTCTTTTATTTCTTCTATGTTCAAATATTTCTCATAACCGTTGAACAGTTCTTCAACATATTCACGCAAGAAAATTTCCAAAATGTTTTTTTATCTTGAACTCCCTGTTTCTAAACATAAAAGTTCGTTCAACATTAGGAAACCACCAGCATCTTCGTTGCTTACTGTAATTGATGAAATTAAGGTCGTGAAAGTTTTTTAGAATATGATAAGTGTATTTCCAATGGTTTTTGACATAAGACTTAATCGCTTGAAGATATATCTTATCCTTTTGAAATTCTACCTTCAGTTTATAGGTGTCCAATAAAGCATCTATTTCTCTCTTCATTACTCTTAAATTTGTTCGGTCGGTGTTGGATAAATAGATAGGTGATTTTTCCATCCTTGTTTTAAAGAAATGTATTTGTTGTTCAACTCTTGTTAGTTTTTTCTCTTCAAAATGGTCGAAATGATAGTTGAATGTTATATATCTGCGTTCCTTATCATTCAACTCTTTACATTTTGAACAGTGAAGGTTGTAATCACATATCTCATCACAAATTCCAGCAGGAAAAATGTTGTTCAATAAAACCTTAATGTCAGTCATTTCTTTTTTACAACATCCACAGTTTTTATAAGTAAATAACATCCTCTTACTGTATATAGTCATTTTTTCTTTAAGTAGTTTTTGGGGGCTCGTTCAGTTTTCGGGTTCGGGTTGGTTTTTATTTTCCCTTTCCTCCTCTTCCAGTTCTCTTATGACCATATCTATTTCACTCATTCCTTCGTTGGGGTCTTGTCCATTGGCGAGGTTTCTTAACCTCTCAAAATCCTTCACTTTGTGTCTTTCATTGGGTGGGAGGGTTTTGAGATGTTCCTTCAACTCTGTCAGGTCAAAGTATGTGTCTTCCTCCTCATCCTCATTTTCCAAAAACATTTCCATTCTTTGCTTTTCCATTTCCATAAGTTTGTTTTCCATATATTGGAATTTCATTTGCTTCTTGTAGCACTTGCCACAAACATTCACGAAGGTTTTGAGCAAGTAGTTCCAATTAGGTTGGTTTCTATCGTTCAGGGTTATAACATCTGTCATTATACGACATCCACAGTCAAATTTAGTCATCTTATTTAGTCTTACTATATATAGGTATTTTTTTTAAAGTATATTTTTTATTGCTGATAATTTTAAAAATCTAATATTACCAGTAGTGCCCGCACGAGGCGGGGCGGAAGTTGCCTTAAAGATATATATGAGACCTTTCTCATCTATAGAACTTGCATGCGCCGTGCGCCAGCCAAGCCCGTGCGTGCGTGCACTCTGCGAAACTGGTGTCGTGTTGCACATGTCACATTTGAAGCTCCACGTCACACTTCACACTTGACAGTCTTCACACTTCACACTGCACCCTTCGCAGTCAACACTTCACACTTCTCACTTCACACTGCACTCTCCCCAATCCACACTTCACACTCCACACTTCACACTTCACAGTCCACACTTCACACTTCTCACTTCTCATTGCTTTCTTCACACTCCACACTTCACACTTCACACTGCACTCTTCGCGCCCCACGCTTCACACTGCACTCTTCACACTCCACACTTCATCTCATCTGAGCTCTTCTCGGCGCTTCTGCACGTCAGCAAGGTTGAGCGTAACTCATGTTGGTTCTTCTACATGCCAAAAGGCGTAGACCAGAAAATATTTACAATATTGAGGTCATTAATGCCAAGCGTTGATGCATTGCATGAAATCGCACCGGCAAGTGTGAACATGGTGTAGTTGTTACCTGTCAAGGAGATTCACGCAGTCCAAGCTCGACAGCTGCTTTTTTCTCTGCGCTACACTTGGTCGTCTAGGCTTTTGGCAGCTTTTCGGCACATTCAATGTCTTACATTCCAGCACCTTCAAAGTCGCCGCTTCCTTCTCGATGTATGACCACAGATCAGCAAAGGTCTCCGATTGCGCCATGGCTCCACCGCGTCTTCGGAAACGGACCGCACTGCCACGTCTCCTTGCGCACTGCGACGTCCGATATTATGAACATGGCTGTCTCATCATGCATGCCTTTCTCATCCACTATAACCGCTCCAAAACATGAGAAAATCTTCGTGACTAACCATGAGACCTGAATACATGACACCTCTGACAAATGCACGTTCCCAAGTCTTTCTTGCTACACATGTCTGCCTCCTGGAAAATGCAAACGGCTGCGGCCAGAACACATCGCCACCATGGTTTCTGGTCAAGAGTTCTATAACTTGTTCCTGGACATCAATGTCACAACCTTTACCTACATCAATATCGTACACAAAACTCGAAATAGCAACCTACATCCACGAAATAGCTGACAAACTACTTCCCAGTACTACTTCCCAGTACATACTACTTGGCACTACACAGCTTGCACCCACTACTACTTTGCACTACAATTCCCAGTACTACTTTGTACTACAAAACTTGCACAAAGTACTCCCCAGTACTACTTTGTACTACAAAGCTTGCACAAAGTCGTTTCCAGTATGCTACAATTTGCTGCTCCAAAACCGGATCTCGACGCCAAAGCAAGAAAAAGACGATTTTGAAGCATTTTTGAAAAGGAATTGTAAAAGGAAAATTACTAGCGCCAAATTTGCGAAAATCTGCTGACAAATGACTATCGCAGCCTGGATGCAGCCACTCCAATACGATTTACAATCTTCAGCTGCAAAAGACAATAGTATTACGCATGCAGCCGCGGCGGCAAGCAACCTTGAGGCAGCCACTCCAATGCGATCTGCAGAGACTGAGTTGCAAATCACAATAGAACTAAGCGCAACGGCGTCGGAAATTGCAGCTCCAAAACCGGATCTCGACGCCAAAGCAAAAAAAAGACGATTTTGAAGCATTTTTTAAAAGGAATTTTAAAAGGAAAATTACTAGCGCCAAATTTGCGAAAATCTGCTGACAAATGACTATCGCAGCCTGGATGCAGCCACTCCAATACGATTTACAATCTTCAGCTGCAAAAGATAATAGTATTACGCATGCAGCCGCGGCGGCAAGCAACCTTGAGGCAGCCACTCCAATGCGATCTGCAGAGACTGAGTTGCAAATCACAATAGAACTAAGCGCAACGGCGTCGGAAATCGCAACTCCAAAACCGGATCTCGACGCCAAAGCAGAAAAAAGACGATTTTGACGCATTTTTTGCAAGGAATTTGAAAAGAAAAATTACTAGCGCCAAATTTGCGAAAATCTGCTGACAAATGACTATCGCAACCTGGATGCAGCCACTCCAATACGATTCACAAATCTTCAGCTGCAAAAGAGAATAGTATTACGCATGCAGCCGAGGCGGCAAGCAACCTTGAGGCAGCCACTCCAATGCGATCTGCAACCGGAGATTCCAAAACACCCTATAACTACGCACACACAAGCACACCCAAAGCAGCTTGAAGCCACCGTGACACTGCGGCAAAAAAAAAAACGATAAACCGACCGCAGCCGCAACCGTCGCACACACGAGGTACCTTTCATCGTCGCCTGCAGCCACTTTACACGGAAAAACACAAGGTTTCGGGCTCCGGCTTCCTCCCCAAAACATAGCCCATGCAACATCATGCAGCCATTCCAATGGGATCTGCAACCACAGATTCCAAAACACCCTATAACTACGCACACACAAGCACACCCAAAGCAGCTTGAAGCCACCGTGACACTGCGGCAAAAAAAAAACGATAAACCGACCGCAGCCGCAACCGTCGCACACACGAGGTACCTTTCATCGTCGCCTGCAGCCACTTTACACGGAAAAACACAAGGTTTCGTGCTCCGGCTTCCTCCCCAAAACATAGCCCATGCAACATCATGCAGCCATTCCAATGGGATCTGCAACCACAGATTCCAAAACACCCTATAACTACGCACACACAACCACACCCAAAGCAGCTTGAAGCCACCGTGACACTGCGGCAAAAAAAAACGATAAACCGACCGCAGCCGCAACCGTCGCACACACGAGGTACCTTTCATCGTCGCCTGCAGCCACTTTACACGGAAAAACACAAGGTTTCGTGCTCCGGCTTCCTCCCCAAAACATAGCCCATGCAAGATCATGCAGCCATTCCAATGCGATCTGCAACCGGAGATTCCAAAACACACTATAACTACGCACACACAAGCACACCCAAAGCAGCTTCAAGCCACCGTTACACTGCGGCAAAAAAAAAACGACCAACCGACCCCAGCCGCACCCGTCGCACACACGAGGTACCTTTCATCGCCGGCTGCAGCCACTTTACACGGAAAAACACAAGGTTTCGTGCTCCGGCTTCCTCCCCAACTCACCACTTCCCTTCCTCACCACTTCCCATCGTCACCACTTCCCATCGTCACCACCTCCCTTCGTCACCGCTTCCCTTCCTCACTACTTCCCTTCCTCACCACTTCCCATCGTCACCACTTCCCTTCGTCACCACTTCCCTTCGTCACCACTTCCCTTCGTCACCACTTCCCATCGTCACCACTTCCCTTCGTCACCACTTCCCTTCGTCACCACTCCCCTTCATCATCACTTCCCTTCTTCACCGCTTCCCTTCGTCACCACTTCCCTTCTTCACCACTTCCCTTCCTCACCACTTCCCTTCGTCACCACTCCCCTTCATCATCACTTCCTCAAGGTCAATTTCATAGCTTCTTATTCTTTTGTTATGTATTGGTACATTATGTATTGTTATATTATGTATTGTTATATGATCTACCACCCTTCCTCAAGGTCAATTTCATTGCTTCTTATTGGTTTGTGATGTATTGGTACATTATGTATTGTTACAGGATCTACCACCCTTCATCATAGTCAATTGCACCAAGTAAAAAGTCATTCGTAACTCGGAAATTGCTTCCCAACTTCCTTTGATAATATATGGCAAGGAGACTATCAAGAGATGACATCATAAGCAATGTCTATTATAATCTTGAAACGGGCTTCGGTTCAATCAATGAGACCCTTAAGAAAGCCAAGGAGCAAGACCAGACCATCAACAGGGTGGATGTGGAAAACTTTATGAAGAAACAGCCCAACAAACAGATTAGAAAATACAGGGGGTCAAACTCCTACACCGCACCCTTCGCAAGGTTTGAATATCAGATTGACATAATGGATATGAAACCCCTTACCAAAGAACCAGAGACGAAAATTCCCATCAAGAACGATGAACCGAGATATGGGTTGGTGGTCATTGACATCTTCAGCAAGTTGGCAAACGTCGTCCCTATGAAAGAAAAATCCGGACCAATCACATTGTCGGCGATGAAAGAGAGTTTCAACAAAATGGGTTTTCCAATGTCCGTTTATAGTGATAATGACCGTGCCTTCCAAGCAGGGGTAAAAGAGTTCTTTGAGAAAGAAGGCATCACTCACGTCGTCACCCTAACTCACGCCAATGTCGTGGAGCGTTTCATAAGGACAATGAAGAATATGATACACGACAGGGTGAGGTTTAATCGCGGTAGTTAGTTGGACTGTTATGTTGTCCAAAGCGTTAGATAAATACAACGACACCGTCCATTCATCAACCAGAATGAAACCAAAGGATGCCCACGACGACAAGAACCATATGGACGTCAGGGTTAATTTGACAAGGAGGGAAAAGAACACTCGCAAATATCCAGAGGTCAAAGTGAATGATATGGTCAAGGTCTTTGAGAAGAAAAAAGACAACTACACCGAGAGGAAGGAGTATAACTCAAAATGGAGCAATCAATCCTACAAAATTGTCAAGATAGAATACGATGATGTCGGAAACAGAACCTTCAAACTGGAAGGATTGAACAAACCGTATTTGAGGCACGAGATTTTGAAAGTATAAAAAATTATCTATAATATTAATATATGACAGAGGTAGTCGTAAAAGAGATTGATAATGAAGAACCAAAGGAAGAAACAATACCAGAACCAATACAGGAAGAAGCACGGCAAAGCCCTGCTTCCTATCGGGAAGCACCGAAAGAAGAGGAGAAACCAGAAGAAACAATTGAACCACCCGTTGAAAAGAAACCGCAACCAGCGCCAAAACCCAAAAGGGTAAGACCGTCAAGGGCAAAACCACCTTTTGACCCAGAAGCATTCAAAAGCGACCTTGTAAAACAAATAAAGGAAGAACTACAAAGTGCGATGTCCGCCAGAGACACCTACAACAAAGCCAAAGAGGAAAAGAACAAAGCGACGAGAGAGAAATTGAAATCTTTAGCATCAAAAATTTTGTAAAGTATTATATATAAAAATGAACATCAAGGAACAGAAAATGGAACTCAACAAAACAGACATCTACGAAAATGTCCGCAAGGACATCAACAGAAAACAAACCGTCCATTCAAACAAAAGTACCAACTACAGGAGCGGAACGCCCGAAATGCCAGACAGAAGAAAAAAAGTGTATAGTAGTTATGACCACTACTACCACAACGACAGCAACACGGCAAGGATGCCAACTCACAACCATCATCTTTACCTGAAGCGTCTTCTTGAATATCACAACACCGAGCAAGATTACAAGGTCTTACAAGTAAAGCAGAGGATGAAGGAAGAGAATGAGATGCTACAGAACGAAATGACAAGGTTGAGGGAGGTGAGGAAAAATCACAGATTGGAAGATTACGGGGCGAACGTCCAGAATATGAAACAGAGAATTGATGAGTATAAGCAGTGGTTGAGAGGCGATACACAAGATTAATATAAAAATCTGAAGTATTAATATATAGCAATGACAGCAGAAGTAATCAACGCAAAACAGGGATTGACACGAATACCCACTTACGCAGAACTCATCAAGGAAATAGACAGGGAAAAGTTCAAAACCAATGACATCAGAAAAATCTTTGATAGGAACGCTTGGTATTTTCACGAAAGTCCGCAGGGTCAAGCACTGAACACAAACAACATCCACCCAGCAGACTTACAGCAAATGAACTTCAAAAAGATGGCAGAGGAAGCGACCGCGAGGAAGGAAGAAGAAACACCCAACCTTGACTTTGAAGATATGACAGACTTGAGGGACGACGCCATCAGCGACTTTGAGATGTCCTTTGACAGAGAGGCAGAGTTGAGGGAAGAGAACGAAAGGAGAGTAGCAGAACAGGCAAACTTAAGTCATTCACAAGACCACTATATGGCAAACAAAGGAACATACGACGCCGTCGGAGCAACAGCATCGGCAGGGATACAAGAAGACGAAGAACCGCCTTCAAGCAGTAGAAGCATCTTAAAGAACTTCCTTAAATCATCCAAACCAGTCATCAAAGCAGTCGCCACAGCAGGAGGAACAGCAAAGGGATGGTCAATAGGAGGACTAATAGCATCAAAACTGACAGATGCCATCATACCCGACGAAGACGAGGAAGAGAAACCGTCCAAGATAAAACCAACACAAAAACTAATCAACAAACAAGTCAAAAAGGTAAATCACCAAAAGAAGTTAAAGGAGGAAAAATCAAAGATGAACGTAGATGTAGTGCCGGACACCGCAGAAGCAATGGACACAACAGCAATACCAACAGCAGAAAAGAGGAAACCCTTAAGCGTGAGACAGTCCAAAGCAAAGAGGCAGAAACCAAAACCGCCAACGCAGGAGAAGAGAGAATTTCAGGAAGACCCATCCACAACCACCAAACCGCCCAAAGCAAGAAGAGTAAGAGGAAAGCAACCCCAACCACAAGCATTAGGAGCAACAATCAACATCCCCAAAGACAACAAGACACCCAATGTAGATGAAGCAGAAACAGCACAGGAAGAAACAGGGGCGTCATCTTCATCAAAAGCACCAGTCAGGAAACCAACAATGAACAAGGCAATATCACCAAGCAAGGTAGGAATACAAGTGATAAGAGAGAAGTTTGAAGAGATGAACAACAGCAAAAGCATAGACACAGGAGACTATCAAAGGTTTCAAGAGGTATATGGTAAATGGAAATCAAGCAAGGGAGAGGAAAAGAAACAACATCTAAAGGAAGCGAAGGAACTTTACAAGTCAATCATCTATCCAAAATTAAAATCAAAATAATTAATAAAATTATTCATTATAATTTTATTAATTATCCCCTATCTTTTTTTAGTCATAGAAAATGACAGATTGGGCTTTTATCTCCAAGATACATTCGTGTTCAATAACGATATACATTTTGTCAGGCATCAGTCCAGTATCAGTCCCGTTGTCTGTTGTATATATATATATAGGTCTGTTCCATACAGAGGCTTTACACGGACAACCATATTTGAATTGTTCTTCAAATTCAGTCCAGTGTAATTGGCACTGTTGAGTTTCTTGAGGTTGAACCCCGCTAAAAAGGAATTCGTCCTATACATATGAGGTTTTATGGAAACGTGATTGTTTCGTGTTTCTTGTAGATGCTTGTAGTTGTCAGCAACCCCCATCGTTGGCATTTCGGGTATGACGGTATTACCAATACTCAACTGAAAGGACAAATCAATATTTTCATAGTATCTTTGAGCAATTGATGTTCCGCTTTCCCACGAAAGGGGATGATAAAGAAGATTATGAGGTTTCAACACTTCTTGGAAACCGCCCTTATAACCGAAATTTGAATAGAAAGATATGAAGATGTTGTCAGCCTTGCTTACATTTCTAACTATTGTCGTGAAGATGTCGGTGCTTCTACTTGTTGTTTGAGTTTGGACGGAAACGCTGTTGAAGGTTATAAGTTATAGGTAAAGATTGCTTTTCCAAAATTTCAGCATACTCCGCAAATAAACCATCATCAAGTCGGTGAATATCACAGGTGATGATGGGTTGCTCTATGTTCCATAAGAACGAAGTATTCGTTGTGGTAAAATCACCACTTAAATTAACAAGGGGTTCATTAGCATCACTGACCAAAGTTAGTTCAATGACAATCGGACAGTATGATAAAGGAATGAAGTTTGATACATTGAAGAAGGGACAAGAAGGTCGGTAATAAACGGTCTTTTTGTTTTTAAACCCTCCGAAATTGTCAGGTTTCGCTTGGTCAATGACATTCTGAACTGTGTTTGAAACTGGGTTCGTTGCCAACTGCGTATATGTCAAAAATCTATTTCCTTCATTGTAAAAGGTCTCACCAAAACCAAGATTGTCAGTATAGTTTCTTGAACCGTCATCTTGTAAAATATCCATCATTGCTTCGTATCTATTTAAGTCAGGAATTTCAGCAATAACATTTGAACCCGCCATCACTCGCATTCGTTGAAAAAATGAGGATGGTTTATAGGCAGGTCTCAACTCTTTTGTTCCGTCATTGTCAGCATTGATGAGGGTAAAACCTATCAAAAGACTTCGTAGATTTATCCATTCATTCGCCCCACCGGTTAGATTGAAACGGATGACACTGTTTGAGTTGGATGAGTAAGTAGAGACCGAAGAAGGGTAGAATGTTTTGATACGCTTGTCTCTAATGTAGGACGCTCCACCTTTTAGTCTATACCGAAGGACATTTTCATTAAGAACATCTGTAATTTCCAATGCTTCCATACTTGTATATATTCTATATAGAAAATATTTTAAATAACCGATATATCTAATCAAGTTATATCAAAATTATATTTTTTTAATGTATTTTTGCTTTTCTTCCCTTTGTTTTGGGCTTTGTTTTCTATAGGTTTATTTTCGTTGTTCTTTATCTCTTTTCCGCTCTCTATGACCTTCTTGATTTCATTGTATGTTAGGTGTTGTTTGTCCTTGGTATTCTCGTTCTTCAACTTCTTCATTTCCTGTCTGTTGTTCTTCAAATATTCCCTTACGATGTCTTCCATATAATATGACTTATATAAAATAAAATCACATTATCTTGTTGATTGGTTAGGTTGAAAAAATATGACAGATAATTTTCTCAACCCAAGCGATTAGACAATAATGTTTCACATTATTGCTCTAATCGGTTCCGCAACATTCTTTTCTGACTTTCCCATATCTCCATAATGGACGGCGTGAAAGCCGTGATTGTATAAAGGGTTATAACTGTTCTTATTGACTGTTATATCCACGCCTCTGTCAAACATACTGACTGGGTCGCCTACTGCCCTGAACCTCGTGTTCTTACTGTCAGTGTTGTCATTATAACTTACAGTTGGCGTTCCGTAGGTTCTGGTGGTAAATCTCTTGTTGTAGTCTTGGTTCAGTTTCATCGTTGTTGCTGAACCCAAGGAATGACTGACGATAGTATCAACATTGTCAATGTTGTTTCTGATGAAGTCGTTTGCGGTCTTATACCGCTTTGACCTATGAACCATATGAAAAGGACTGAGTGTGTCGTCCAAAATGTCTCTTGGAAAATCTTTCGTCCCCGCTATGTAAAGGGTTTTGTTCTCTGGGTGGTGGTAAAGTCCTAAATCTGTTCTGTTGTTGTATGCCCTCTTCAGTCCCGTCTCGTCGTTGATGTTGCTGAACTCCTCCAAGTATTTGTTTCCCTGTTGTATCTCCTTACTGAATTTTTCCAACAATTCCTTCTGTTTGTTGTTGTGTTTCTTGTTGTATTCTTTACCGTCAATCTCTTTAAAGGGATTTATTCTTTGTAGTCGTCCCTGTGTTTTCATATCATCCATTAACCTTTTTTGAAGCATATATAATAATGTATAGATTAAACATATTTTCTAAAGTTATTATATCATAAAAAATGAGTAGATTTAAAAAGATATACATAGACAGCCACCACCGAACCCAGAACTCCAACAGTAGTAGTGATTTTGAAATCTACCTACCCGAAAGTCAAGAATGCGGGAACGACACCAAACTATACTGCAGAGGTACTTCCAAGTGTCTCCAAAGTTGCTGGGGTTTGGAGAAGCTTGTCCTGGTGTCTTGAAAGTGTCATGCCGTGGCGTGGCATTATGGGCTTTACGAAATTTGGCGACAAGCGTATCAATGATTTGGATTTGCTTCAAGGTTATGTAGTTGGAGTCGCATGCTTGCACCGGGAAATTCCATGTAGGCGGATTTGCATGCACCTCGCTTCCCGTACGTCTTGATCATCTATTCTTTACCCGTCCGATTGTTTGCAACGCTTTGTTCCTCTTCCTTCTGCTGTATTTTCATATGTACAACCCTCAAACAAACCTTGTTAATGTCTGCACGCAGCTCATTTCGTTGAGGAATGAGCACTTTCTTGGTGACACCTTCGATGTGCTGTGTTTTCATATGTACAAACTCCAGACATACTTTGAAAACATCTCTGTGCCCCGCATTCTACTGGAGAAAGCCATGCCATGACCACACCTTCGATCTGTTGTTTTTTCATGTGTACAAACCCCAATCAAACTTCAATTCTAGGCAGCGGAGGAAATCTACAGTTGCCGCGCGCAAAAAAAAGAAATTAATTGAACTTTCCTTTAAATCCTGTTGCACCTGATGGCATGGTCCGGCCCCATAGACTTGAGGTTTGAACACGGTTTGCTTGAGGTTTGTACATATGAAAAACCAGCATGCCAGAGCTTTACCACTTGAAGTGTTCCTGCCATTGTAAACTGTCTGATTGGACGCGTATTCTGAGTTTGTTCGGGGTTTGTACATATGAAAACACAGCATGCTAGAGTACTGGCAGCCAACGTGCTTTTCTCGAGTCTTTTCCCGTTGGGTTGATGCTTTCTTATATTGCCGGAAGCTTTAGTACAGACCTCAATGTTTGAGAGAATGGCAGGTCCATGTGTCTCACAGGAAGTTTGCCACTCAGCAACTACTGTGTCTGTAGTCTGGCTGCTGGCTTTAGATCTCATCTTTACTCGATGTGTCTCCGCTTGCCCCAGAATTTCAATGTTGGATGTTGTGCAAACGGGAGGCCTCTTAGATAGATCCCGCACCGGCGCGTTCGATTTTTCACGTCTTTTCAAGTGTGGAAGCTTTCCTACATTTAGAGTTGAGACACTGGGCACTTGCAGCTTCATACGCTAAGTAGAAGAGACCATATGATGATGTTACAGGTCACCTGAAGGTTGACAATGCCCTTCCAGGCCGAGTGCTGCCGACATTTCAAAAGTTGCAGAAGTGGCAGAACCCAAGCGTGAAGGCTCGGCTATGAAATGTCAGGGAGTAGTACGGCGTCCAACCCCTTCACCCCCGTAGACTCTTAACGCCTGGTGTGTCTGTGTGTGTTTCTGCCTGCTTGAACTGGCTGTGGAGTAATTCTAGTCCACCATAAATAACAGTGTATTCTTAAAACGGGCCGAAATTACTCCACGCATTTTGTATTGGCCCTGCCATATATTTCTGCATTTTTTACTCCGCGGATGGTCTACTCCATATTTACTCCACATCTTCTCTATTGGCTGAAGCATGTGGACGCCTCTTGGAATTACTCCGCCGGCCTTCTCAATTTTGTTGGTTCAGACATGGCTGCTTATATCTGTGTCAACATTGGCGTTAGAGGCAGGGGGGAGCTCATTGAATCCAATTCAAGCCTCAGAAAATATTGTGATTCTGGAGACTCACATGTGTACCTCCTCAGTGCCAACATGGCATAGAAAAAACCGGTGTATGATTTTTACTTCTGGCATGATGACGCATGAAGAGAGTTACGTGCTTCGCTGTTTGAAGAATGGAACTTTATGCTAGACACACGGCTCGGTTATGCGAGCATCTGCAAAAGGGTTGCTGGGCACACTCATTGGGATTTTTTTTTTGGCGCCGCGGCATTTCTTTTCGTTTTGGACCGTTTGTGTTTCTTTTGACGGGCCATTTTTAGCTTCAATTTCGGGAAGGCCGCTTCTATTGTTTCATTAGGCGAAGCCAAAAATGGCTTCATTTTTGGGACCAAACTTTGTCTTCGAGTTTGGAGCCAAAACTTGTCTTTTTTAGAGTTTGTGGTAGATAATTCCCGCTTGGCTTGTGTTGGAAGCGGCAGGATGCGAGCAGAGTGAGTTGTCGCTGCTCTGCTGTGGTTCTACAAGCATGATTCCGGCAGCTAAGTTCTGAAACAAATCCCTTGCCACAGGCTGCTCCATGACGGTGTATCGATGAGTTGACACATGCTGCCTTCCAGGCTTCAAGACGATGCAATGGAACTGCAGAGGTACTTCCAAGTGTCTCCAAAGTTGCTGGGGTTTGGAGAAGCTTGTCCTGGTGTCTTGAAAGTGTCATGCCGTGGCGTGGCATTATGGGCTTTACGAAATTTGGCGACAAGCGTATCAATGATTTGGATTTGCTTCAAGGTTATGTAGTTGGAGTCGCATGCTTGCACCGGGAAATTCCATGTAGGCGGATTTGCATACACCTCGCTTCCCGTACGTCTTGATCATCTATTCTTTACCCGTCCGATTGTTTGCAACGCTTTGTTCCTCTTCCTTCTGCTGTATTTTCATATGTACAACCCTCAAACAAACCTTGTTAATGTCTGCACGCAGCTCATTTCGTTGAGGAATGAGCACTTTCTTGGTGACACCTTCGATGTGCTGTGTTTTCATATGTACAAACTCCAGACATACTTTGAAAACATCTCTGTGCCCCGCATTCTACTGGAGAAAGCCATGCCATGACCACACCTTCGATCTGTTGTTTTTTCATGTGTACAAACCCCAATCAAACTTCAATTCTAGGCAGCGGAGGAAATCTACAGTTGCCGCGCGCAAAAAAAAAGAAATTAATTGAACTTTCCTTTAAATCCTGTTGCACCTGATGGCATGGTCCGGCCCCATAGACTTGAGGTTTGAACACGGTTTGCTTGAGGTTTGTACATATGAAAAACCAGCATGCCAGAGCTTTACCACTTAAGTGTTCCTGCCATTGTAAACTGTCTGATTGGACGCGTATTCTGAGTTTGTTCGGGGTTTGTACATATGAAAACACAGCATGCTAGAGTACTGGCAGCCAACGTGCTTTTCTCGAGTCTTTTCCCGTTGGGTTGATGCTTTCTTATATTGCCGGAAGCTTTAGTACAGACCTCAATGTTTGAGAGAATGGCAGGTCCATGTGTCTCACAGGAAGTTTGCCACTCAGCAACTACTGTGTCTGTAGTCTGGCTGCTGGCTTTAGATCTCATCTTTACTCGATGTGTCTCCGCTTGCCCCAGAATTTCAATGTTGGATGTTGTGCAAACGGGAGGCCTCTTAGATAGATCCCGCACCGGCGCGTTCGATTTTTCACGTCTTTTCAAGTGTGGAAGCTTTCCTACATTTAGAGTTGAGACACTGGGCACTTGCAGCTTCATACGCTAAGTAGAAGAGACCATATGATGATGTTACAGGTCACCTGAAGGTTGACAATGCCCTTCCAGGCCGAGTGCTGCCGACATTTCAAAAGTTGCAGAAGTGGCAGAACCCAAGCGTGAAGGCTCGGCTATGAAATGTCAGGGAGTAGTACGGCGTCCAACCCCTTCACCCCCGTAGACTCTTAACGCCTGGTGTGTCTGTGTGTGTTTCTGCCTGCTTGAACTGGCTGTGGAGTAATTCTAGTCCACCATAAATAACAGTGTATTCTTAAAACGGGCCGAAATTACTCCACGCATTTTGTATTGGCCCTGCCATATATTTCTGCATTTTTTACTCCGCGGATGGTCTACTCCATATTTACTCCACATCTTCTCTATTGGCTGAAGCATGTGGACGCCTCTTGGAATTACTCCGCCGGCCTTCTCAATTTTGTTGGTTCAGACATGGCTGCTTATATCTGTGTCAACATTGGCGTTAGAGGCAGGGGGAGCTCATTGAATCCAATTCAAGCCTCAGAAAATATTGTGATTCTGGAGACTCACATGTGTACCTCCTCAGTGCCAACATGGCATAGAAAAAACCGGTGTATGATTTTTACTTCTGGCATGATGACGCATGAAGAGAGTTACGTGCTTCGCTGTTTGAAGAATGGAACTTTATGCTAGACACACGGCTCGGTTATGCGAGCATCTGCAAAAGGGTTGCTGGGCACACTCATTGGGATTTTTTTTTTGGCGCCGCGGCATTTCTTTTCGTTTTGGACCGTTTGTGTTTCTTTTGACGGAAGCCATTTTTAGCTTCAATTTCTGGAAGGCCGCTTCTATTGTTTCATTAGGCGAAGCCAAAAATGGCTTCATTTTTGGGACCAAACTTTGTCTTCGAGTTTGGAGCCAAAACTTGTCTTTTTTAGAGTTTGTGGTAGATAATTCCCGCTTGGCTTGTGTTGGAAGCGGCAGGATGCGAGCAGAGTGAGTTGTCGCTGCTCTGCTGTGGTTCTACAAGCATGATTCCGGCAGCTAAGTTCTGAAACAAATCCCTTGCCACAGGCTGCTCCATGACGGTGTATCGATGAGTTGACACATGCTGCCTTCCAGGCTTCAAGACGATGCAATGGAACTGCAGAGGTACTTCCAAGTGTCTCCAAAGTTGCTGGGGTTTGGAGAAGCTTGTCCTGGTGTCTTGAAAGTGTCATGCCGTGGCGTGGCATTATGGGCTTTACGAAATTTGGCGACAAGCGTATCAATGATTTGGATTTGCTTCAAGGTTATGTAGTTGGAGTCGCATGCTTGCACCGGGAAATTCCATGTAGGCGGATTTGCATACACCTCGCTTCCCGTACGTCTTGATCATCTATTCTTTACCCGTCCGATTGTTTGCAACGCTTTGTTCCTCTTCCTTCTGCTGTATTTTCATATGTACAACCCTCAAACAAACCTTGTTAATGTCTGCACGCAGCTCATTTCGTTGAGGAATGAGCACTTTCTTGGTGACACCTTCGATGTGCTGTGTTTTCATATGTACAAACTCCAGACATACTTTGAAAACATCTCTGTGCCCCGCATTCTACTGGAGAAAGCCATGCCATGACCACACCTTCGATCTGTTGTTTTTTCATGTGTACAAACCCCAATCAAACTTCAATTCTAGGCAGCGGAGGAAATCTACAGTTGCCGCGCGCAAAAACAAAGAAATTAATTGAACTTTCCTTTAAATCCTGTTGCACCTGATGGCATGGTCCGGCCCCATAGACTTGAGGTTTGAACACGGTTTGCTTGAGGTTTGTACATATGAAAAACCAGCATGCCAGAGCTTTACCACTTGAAGTGTTCCTGCCATTGTAAACTGTCTGATTGGACGCGTATTCTGAGTTTGTTCGGGGTTTGTACATATGAAAACACAGCATGCTAGAGTACTGGCAGCCAACGTGCTTTTCTCGAGTCTTTTCCCGTTGGGTTGATGCTTTCTTATATTGCCGGAAGCTTTAGTACAGACCTCAATGTTTGAGAGAATGGCAGGTCCATGTGTCTCACAGGAAGTTTGCCACTCAGCAACTACTGTGTCTGTAGTCTGGCTGCTGGCTTTAGATCTCATCTTTACTCGATGTGTCTCCGCTTGCCCCAGAATTTCAATGTTGGATGTTGTGCAAACGGGAGGCCTCTTAGATAGATCCCGCACCGGCGCGTTCGATTTTTCACGTCTTTTCAAGTGTGGAAGCTTTCCTACATTTAGAGTTGAGACACTGGGCACTTGCAGCTTCATACGCTAAGTAGAAGAGACCATATGATGATGTTACAGGTCACCTGAAGGTTGACAATGCCCTTCCAGGCCGAGTGCTGCCGACATTTCAAAAGTTGCAGAAGTGGCAGAACCCAAGCGTGAAGGCTCGGCTATGAAATGTCAGGGAGTAGTACGGCGTCCAACCCCTTCACCCCCGTAGACTCTTAACGCCTGGTGTGTCTGTGTGTGTTTCTGCCTGCTTGAACTGGCTGTGGAGTAATTCTAGTCCACCATAAATAACAGTGTATTCTTAAAACGGGCCGAAATTACTCCACGCATTTTGTATTGGCCCTGCCATATATTTCTGCATTTTTTACTCCGCGGATGGTCTACTCCATATTTACTCCACATCTTCTCTATTGGCTGAAGCATGTGGACGCCTCTTGGAATTACTCCGCCGGCCTTCTCAATTTTGTTGGTTCAGACATGGCTGCTTATATCTGTGTCAACATTGGCGTTAGAGGCAGGGGGGAGCTCATTGAATCCAATTCAAGCCTCAGAAAATATTGTGATTCTGGAGACTCACATGTGTACCTCCTCAGTGCCAACATGGCATAGAAAAAACCGGTGTATGATTTTTACTTCTGGCATGATGACGCATGAAGAGAGTTACGTGCTTCGCTGTTTGAAGAATGGAACTTTATGCTAGACACACGGCTCGGTTATGCGAGCATCTGCAAAAGGGTTGCTGGGCACACTCATTGGGATTTTTTTTTTGGCGCCGCGGCATTTCTTTTCGTTTTGGACCGTTTGTGTTTCTTTTGACGGAAGCCATTTTTAGCTTCAATTTCTGGAAGGCCGCTTCTATTGTTTCATTAGGCGAAGCCAAAAATGGCTTCATTTTTGGGACCAAACTTTGTCTTCGAGTTTGGAGCCAAAACTTATCTTTTTTAGAGTTTGTGGTAGATAATTCCCGCTTGGCTTGTGTTGGAAGCGGCAGGATGCGAGCAGAGTGAGTTGTCGCTGCTCTGCTGTGGTTCTACAAGCATGATTCCGGCAGCTAAGTTCTGAAACAAATCCCTTGCCACAGGCTGCTCCATGACGGTGTATCGATGAGTTGACACATGCTGCCTTCCAGGCTTCAAGACGATGCAATGGAACTGCAGAGGTACTTCCAAGTGTCTCCAAAGTTGCTGGGGTTTGGAGAAGCTTGTCCTGGTGTCTTGAAAGTGTCATGCCGTGGCGTGGCATTATGGGCTTTACGAAATTTGGCGACAAGCGTATCAATGATTTGGATTTGCTTCAAGGTTATGTAGTTGGAGTCGCATGCTTGCACCGGGAAATTCCATGTAGGCGGATTTGCATGCACCTCGCTTCCCGTACGTCTTGATCATCTATTCTTTACCCGTCCGATTGTTTGCAACGCTTTGTTCCTCTTCCTTCTGCTGTATTTTCATATGTACAACCCTCAAACAAACCTTGTTAATGTCTGCACGCAGCTCATTTCGTTGAGGAATGAGCACTTTCTTGGTGACACCTTCGATGTGCTGTGTTTTCATATGTACAAACTCCAGACATACTTTGAAAACATCTCTGTGCCCCGCATTCTACTGGAGAAAGCCATGCCATGACCACACCTTCGATCTGTTGTTTTTTCATGTGTACAAACCCCAATCAAACTTCAATTCTAGGCAGCGGAGGAAATCTACAGTTGCCGCGCGCAAAAAAAAAGAAATTAATTGAACTTTCCTTTAAATCCTGTTGCACCTGATGGCATGGTCCGGCCCCATAGACTTGAGGTTTGAACACGGTTTGCTTGAGGTTTGTACATATGAAAAACCAGCATGCCAGAGCTTTACCACTTAAGTGTTCCTGCCATTGTAAACTGTCTGATTGGACGCGTATTCTGAGTTTGTTCGGGGTTTGTACATATGAAAACACAGCATGCTAGAGTACTGGCAGCCAACGTGCTTTTCTCGAGTCTTTTCCCGTTGGGTTGATTCTTTCTTATATTGCCGGAAGCTTTAGTACAGACCTCAATGTTTGAGAGAATGGCAGGTCCATGTGTCTCACAGGAAGTTTGCCACTCAGCAACTACTGTGTCTGTAGTCTGGCTGCTGGCTTTAGATCTCATCTTTACTCGATGTGTCTCCGCTTGCCCCAGAATTTCAATGTTGGATGTTGTGCAAACGGGAGGCCTCTTAGATAGATCCCGCACCGGCGCATTCGATTTTTCACGTCTTTTCAAGTGTGGAAGCTTCCTACATTTAGAGTTGAGACACTGGGCACTTGCAGCTTCATACGCTAAGTAGAAGAGACCATATGATGATGTTACAGGTCACCCGAAGGTTGACAATGCCCTTCCAGGCCGAGTGCTGCCGACATTTCAAAAGTTGCAGAAGTGGCAGAACCCAAGCGTGAAGGCTCGGCTATGAAATGTCAGGGAGGAGTACGGCGTCCAACCCCTTCACCCCCGTAGACTCTTAACGCCTGGTGTGTCTGTATGTGTTTCTGCCTGCTTGAACTGGCTGTGGAGTAATTCTAGTCCACCATAAATAACAGTGTATTCTTAAAACGGGCCGAAATTACTCCACGCATTTTGTATTGGCCCCGCCATATATTTCTGCATTTTTTACTCCGGGGATGGTCTACTCCATATTTACTCCACATCTTCTCTATTGGCTGAAGCATGTGGACGCCTCTTGGAATTACTCCGCCGGCCTTCTCAATTTTGTTGGTTCAGACATGGCTGCTTATATCTGTGTCAACATTGGCGTTAGAGGCAGGGGGGAGCTCATTGAATCCAATTCAAGCCTCAGAAAATATTGTGATTCTGGAGACTCACATGTGTACCTCCTCAGTACATCCACGAAATCACCATACCTAATTCCATTTATCCAGTTCAAGCGGGGTTAAACAGCAACCTATACTTAAGACTGACGGACTTTTCAAACACCACGGATGTTATAATTGAACTGTTGAGTGCTTCCTATGTCGGTGCTACATTGTCATCAAATCTACAAACAAAGATGAACGAAGCAACAAATGGGTTTCAAGCCAACAACGACTATTTTAGTGTGTGTTACGACTATGACACCAACAAAATAACGATCGCTTTGAACTATGTAGATTTTTCTTTTAAGATAATGACCGACTATGAGATGGAATATAATACCATCCAATGGACGGGAGCATCTTATGACAGAAATAACCTAAAATCCATCAATCAGGTTTTAGGAAATTACACCTCGTCGTTGAACTATCCAGATTGGAAAGCGGATATTTGACATTATTAGCGTTAAGAAACTTATACCTTACTTGTAGTGAGTTGAGCGATGCTAAACAACTAGGTTCTATGGGTGCTTACAACATCATTAAGAAAATCCCCATTAACGCCCCTTTCGGTTCAGTCA
Organism: Cladocopium goreaui; assembly: GCA_947184155.2. Classification (NCBI taxonomy): domain Eukaryota; class Dinophyceae; order Suessiales; family Symbiodiniaceae; genus Cladocopium; species Cladocopium goreaui. The sequence continues at coordinate 31,546 of CAMXCT020001317.1, forward strand.
TCTATGACAACAAAATAATAAGCGTAGATTACATCAATGTTTCAAACAGAGTGTTGAGAACACTACACTTCAAATTAGTCAATAGTTATGGTAATGTGGTTGATTTGAACAATGTGAATTGTTCATTCTCCCTGACCTTCATTGAGGACGATTGATGTAAAAAAATTCATTGATTAACTCACTGGGTATTCTATATAATTCATCTTGACGATGGATTACAGGATTATCACCCCATTCGCTCTTTTTACCCGACGGCATCCGTTGGGCTGTTTCTTTATGCTTGTTGTTGATGATGTTTCCACAGTCTTTTTTACATAGTGGTCTCGGTTTCCAAGTTTTTAGGTTCGTCCATATCCTCGTTCTTTTTCTGTATGGAAAGCCGTATTTACAATAATCAAGGTCAAAGTAATCAAAGTCTTTCATAAATTCCTGATGTTTCAATAAGCCAGTCTGTGGATTTTCTATGAACCATACCGAAGGGTTGAAGTAGTTGATTATTTCAATGGTTTTCTTTACGATGCTGTTGGCATAATCTATTTTTCTAACACCAGTGGTTTTGGCAATGCTATATTCAACACAAGGGGGAGAAGCCCAAATGATTTTGAAATTGTTTCTGTTGAATTGTTTATAATCCCAATTGAGGATGTCGGTATTGATGTTGGCATCCTTCAAGTCCAACGAGACAACATCATAACCTAACTCTTTGGCGACTTTGCCTACACTACCTGTTCCAGAAAACAGTTCAAGTAATTTCATATTATAAATCTATAGATTTAAAATATGAAACTACGACAGCAACACATAGGAGTTGTTGGTTGGGTCTTTATTTATTCTGTAGTATGTTAAAGTCTCTTCTTTGGGTTGTGTGATTTTACCTGTTGTAATCCATTCAAAGTATTGTTTCCTTTTATCTTCCCACGAACCGACGGGTCTGCCTATCTGCTTCTTTTCAAAGGCTTTGTTTATTCTATCCTTATCGTTCTCCTTGTTCTCTTCCTTCTTACCATTCAGTTTCTCTTCTATGTTCCTAACAATACCGAGGACGGTATTAAGGTTCTTATTCATTTTGCTCACCTTGTTCTTCAGTTCTTCCAGTTCTGATTGCTTTACGGGGTCGTCGCTCTCAACATCCACCATACTATTATATATTTATATATATAATTATTTAGATATATATTCATTTAGATATTTATTTATCAATTTGCTTTCACGCAAAATCTACTCTTTACACCATTTTGGGAGAAACTTTTTAATCCATATCATTCATTGACTTTCTACCGCTACTTCTTGGAGTGCTCATTACATCGCTTATCATTCTATTTCTGTTTGCTTCTTTGTCCTTGTCTTCTGGTGTAATCTGGCGGTTAAAACTAAAACTGATGCTATGGTCTTCGCTTTCTAAAACAATTTCACCGTCATCATCCTTTTTGACATTCATTGTTTTATCATTCTTGCTGATTTTGAAACTACAGGGAGAACATTTACATTTAATACCCTTGGGGTTTATTTCAATTTCATTTCTCATCTGTAGTTTGCCCTTACACAAGGGGCATTCAAATACAATGTCTTTAGATGTCAGTTTTTGTTCCTCGTTCAGATTGACAACAGCGGGTTCTTCATTTGAAAGTTCAAAGTCCTCGGGGATTGGTTGTTTTTTGATTGGGTTAGTTTTCTTTTTCGTCATCTATTTTATATTTGAGAAAATTTAAAGCAATTTTCATCAGTTCCAATGTGTGCCTACAGCATCTCTTCACCCTGTTGTCGGTGATGACTGGATATTTCGTGTCATCAATGACCCTAGTTTCAATCTCTTCTATTGTATCAATGTAGGTTTCATACTCGTTCATCCTGATTATATATAATTAGAAAATATCATCAACATACATTCTAATTATACTATACAGGACTTTTCTTTTGCGACACGAAGATTTCTACTGGGGGTGGGTAGAACGAAAATGTCGGGGGCTCAATCAAAAAGATTTGTCAAAAGAAAATGCACAAACGAATTCATCTTCTATTGCTTCGTTTTGTCAGTCAGAAGGACGCAGAGTTCAAAACTAATTAACGTCTTATGCGGACTGAAAAGCAACTGTCCCATTTTCACCCGACACCCTTTCAAGGTAAAAAAGGTTTCCTTTTCAATATCATATATCGGAAATTTATTTCTAAATACTTTTAATATGATAAATATAAAGCCTTACAAACACAAAGAATATAATTGTAAGCAGTCATCCTATGGGTATATGGCTTGTCTTCCAGCAAGGATTTTACTGAACGCTCCGTCGGGAACGGGTAAAACGGTTGCTTTGACAAACTTGGTCTTGGACATCTACAAGGGATGCTTTGAGAAAATCTACATTTTTTCACCAACCATCTTCATTGATGACAACTGGACGGTTGTGAAAAAATACATTGACAAAGAAATGGACATCAAACACACGGATGAAGACCCCATTTACTTTGACACCTTTGAGGAGAAAGACTTGAAGAACGTGATAGACACGCAGGAAGGAATAATAAAGTATATGAAGGAGAAGGATTACAAACACCTATATAACATCTGTATCATCATAGACGACTGGGCTGACAACGAAAAGGTTGTCAGGAAGAACAAGGAGTTAATCAAACTCTTCACCAAAGGTCGGCATTGGTATATCTCAACTTTTATCACATCGCAATCCTACACACAAATATCGCCAGTCGTTAGGAAGAATGCCACGCAACTGTTCATCTTCAGGCTTCGTAATCAAAAAGATTTAGATGCCATTTTGGAAGAATTGAGCGGGTTGTATGACAAGAAAACTTTAGACAAGATATACCGAGTTGCCACGAATGACAGGCACGGTTTTTTATACATAGATTTGATGGAAAGCGACAAGAAGAAAATGTTTTACAAAAACCTCAATCAAAGAATTCAAGTGGAATAATAATGCTACAAAATTATTTTATCATCTAATAATATATATGGCAAATTATTATAATATAAATAGGAGCGTGGAGGCATACGAGTTTAGAACAATAGACCCAAATAACGGACAGTTAAGGAACATCCTTGACATTGCAGGAAGTGGTGGTGGAGGGGGTGGTAGTGTTGATTTATCCAATTACTATACAAAAGCGGAAACAAACAACCTATTCACCCCTTATTATGATAGTGGTGAAGTTGATGGTTTATTCACAAGTTATTATACAAAAGTTGAAACCGATGGTTTATTCACCCCTTACTATACAAAAGTTGAAACCGATGGTTTATTCACCCCTTACTATACAAAAGTTGAAACCGACGGTTTATTCACCCCTTACTATACAAAAGTTGAAACCGACGGTTTATTCACCCCTTACTATACAAAACTTGAAACCGACGGTTTATTAAACAATAAATTGAATGTCAGCAATCCCGAAATAACAGGCGTTTTGAAGAGTAATGACTTTGATAGTAAAAATAGTCTGTCTAACATACTGTTTAAACATAACAATGCTGTTTATTTAGAATATGATTATGATTACGATACTAACGGTGGTTTAGTTTTAGGAAAACCATTGGCTTTAGCATCAAGTTTAGATATACCATTGAATAGTAAATTACTTTTTCAACATACCGACAGTTATATAAATGAAACTTTAAACGCTGGAAACTTTTTGAATTTTGTAATGAAAGAACAGACAGGTCAAATTGACTTTTATGTAGGCGACCCCGCTACTGCTTCTAATTTAGTTATGACATTAGCAAATGATTTAATAACATTTCATAAAACAACATCACCCGCTATTGGAGGTGGCGGTGTTGATGATACTAATTTAGTAAAATATACAGGTGAAACATTACAAACAATAGAAGGCGATTTGGTCATAGGTGGTGGTTCTCAATTTTCTACTTATGACTTAACGGTTAATGGTGCTACTTATTTTAACGCAACCATAGAATTTCCATTAGGAGGTGCGATTAATTTAGGAACTGGTAAAGGTTATATCCGTTCTATCAATATAGGAAGTGGCACTGCCGCGTATGATTATTGTATTTTTGGTTCTGCTGGATTACATCGGTTCTATGTTGGAGGAAGTCCATTTCCTCAATATTTAAGATTTCAACTATCAAACACACAGGCATATTTTAATGTAGATGTCGTATGTCATACTGAATTACAAACCGATGTCATCAATACAAAAAATGCTGGTAATGTTGATTTAGTCTTTAAAAGGGGTGATGTTGAATATATGAAGTTTGAAGGAACGCTACAAGCAGTGGAACTAACAAAAGGTGCTAAATCAAACACCTATGATAGTATCGGTAATGCTGATGTCAGTTTTAGAAGGAACACCATAGATTTTATGTATTTCAGAAATGGTAATGTAGAAGTAAATACAGGTATATCATTAGTTGCTGAAAGTGGTAAGTTTGATGTAATTGATAGTGCCACTCCTACTAATGTAGTATTTAAAAGGGGCGGTGTTAATTTCTTTACATTAGACGGCACTAAAAATATAATTGATGTTTCAACAGGTAGGGCGTTGTCATCTCAATATATTTACGGAGACTATTTTATCCACAGAAATGTTGGTGCTGATATGGTTTTTCAAGGCAGTAATACAACAGATGACGGTTCAGTAGAATATATGAGATACAGAAAAGCAGATGAAGATGTTAATTTTTCAAAAGACATATATGTCAATCAAGACAAAAGGGCATATTTTCATAAAGAAACTGGTAAGAATAGTTATATATTTAATGAAAATACAGCAGGTGTTAATCATTTCAAGTTCATCAATGAAGACCCTAACGGGGACATAAGATTTTATGCTAATAACAGCATAAGACTTTTCGTCACGCCATCAAAAGTTTCTGTTCCAGCACCTTATACATTAGAAGGGGATTTAGTAGATACATCCGATTTTACTAAAAAATATGACATTAAAAGTATTGAGCATAATTTCACTGACATAGTTAAACAAATTGAACCTAAAACTTTCAAAATGAAGGAAGAAAAAGAAATAGGAATAACTAAAACCATTTTGGATTTATTGCTGATGATTTAATGAATGTAATACCTCCTGAATGGGAAGATATTGTTAGGGTTGATGATGAAGGCATTAAGAAGTTAAGTTATATAAAATTATCAGGTATATTGTGGGGGGTATGTAGAGAGCAACAAACAAAGATAGAGCATTTAGAAACCCGCTTGTTTGAAGTTGAAAACTTCATCAAAGATTTTGTCAAGCCTAAAGCAAAGGCGAAATCCAAATCAAAGAATTAAAAATCTAAAACCACATATATATATAGGTAATGGGCAATTCAAACAGCAGTGTTGAAAACGACTACCTTGAACAAATCAAAAAGATAGATGAAGACGAAAAGACCCGAACAGATGTTTTACTCATCAAGAGCGTAAAAGAGTTGGTGGGAAGAGTGGAGAAACTGGAAAAGGAGAAACAAAACAAACTGATATATCAACTACCGAAACTACAACTCTGTAATTGGAGTTTGATATGAACAATTGATAATATTATTGTTAAATAACATTATTAATTGGAAAGTGAGTAGTGCCCATAGGAGAGACTGTCAGTATCGTTGAACCAATACCTTTTATTGTCATAACTGGTCAGTCCAACTTTACTTTGATTTATTGAGTAGATTTGGTGGTTCTTACTTCTGATGGCATTGAAATTTACATTCTTTGGTATGTGTTCGTGGAGTGTTGCTTCGTAGTCTTTCATATCTAAATCCCGTTTAACTTTCAGTTTTGGAACTCCTTTTGCTTTCTTTTCTGCTTTCTGTTCGTTGAATACTTTTAGACAATACATCTTCGGTCTCAACGCTATGAAGTTTGTGATGATTTTTCCATCCATCTCGTCCTTGAATTTGCCAAGGACTTTTTTGTTAGTAGCATCATAGCAAGGGTGGTTTTTATCATAACCGCTGAAGTCCATATAATCCTTTATCCCTTTCCAGTCTTCATAGATGTCTTCGGTGAAAGTTTGTATAACATAACTGTCGGTGTCAGTGTATATCAGTCTTACATCATCCTTATACCTTGCTTTTAAGACATCATAGTAGAACGAATACATATGAACCTTTGAAAGGTCTAAAATTGACATTCCCAAATAGATTGGTTTGTTTAAAACCAGTTTTGCTTTAACCTTTGAAACTCCTACCAGTTCTTCATTGATAATGTGGCATCCTTGATAGGTTGGACTGTTGATACATTTTTGTAGTCTTACCTGTGATGAGACTAACTCAAAGTCCATATGTTTTCTCACATTCTCCATCGTTTTTCCATAAACAGCGTGTTCATCAATTTAAACATATCTTTCTCAAAGTCGCTCTTTGCCACTTTTCGCTTTTCAGTGTTAAAATCAATCCAAGTCTTTAACCACGCCCTTTGTTGGAACTTCACCCCTCTATGAATGTGTTTAAGTTTCATTCCTTTTTGAAGATAAAACTGTAATGCCTTGGTATGGACTACATACCTGTTCTTGTCTTGAAGGTTCAAAATGAGTTTTGGTGTCTTCTCATCTCTTGCTTCCTTTCCATTGTAGTAGTGTCTGTGTAGTTCCCTCTGGTGATTTGAAAGTAGGTTTTCGGTGATGTTCATATTCTCTGGTGCTAATGGGTAATCACTATGTTCGTCGTGTATCTCCTTTGGATACTCTAAATCAACTTCAAGAATGTAGGCATTGTCGTCGTTCTCATTCCAGTCCATTATCATCTGTTCCGTCAGCATTTTCTTTATCCATTTGAGTTTTCCTATGGGTAGTTTCATTGACATTGCCAGTCCATAAAGGTTGTTGGCATCTAAATAGTTGATGTAGTTAGATGGTTTTGTTTCATCATATTCGTCTTTCATATACTTATTGTTTGCCTTTGCCTCCTTATGACCCACTTGACACATTCCACCTCTCAAACCTCTCTCAATCATTTCATAAATCTCTTGGTCGGTAATCGGTTCTAACACCACTCCAGTTTTTAGAAGCATAGCATCCCAAGCAAAGTTAGGAAGTGTAAAATAATGTGCGGGGTCTAAACCGTAGTATTCCAAACAAAGGTCTCTAAAATTTTCAAAGACATCAGTAAGCAATAAAACATCAGTTCTCAAATATAAGTCGTGATATTGACCAAGATTTCTTATACCGAAATGTTCCCATATCTTAAGTGCTCTTTCATACTCATCATCTTCAATATGACTTTCGGTGAGATTACTGTAAAACGCTTTCTTCGGTGGTAATTGTTTTTCTCTAAACTTGTCAAATGAAGTGAAGTAATCGTATGGATAGACACCTTTGTCAGTGAGTAAGTCTAAATCAATGTCATTACTTACATAGGGGTTTCTTTTACTGAACTTGAAGTTGTTTTGCCAGTTTTCTTTCTTCTGTCCACCTTCATACTTGCTCAACTTGACCAACTTGTCCAATGAGGACGATAAGAATGAAAAACTGTCTTTGAAACACATATTCTTGAATGCGAAGGTTATGAACTTCTCACTGTTCTGTGCTATTACATCTATCTTGGCATTTTCAGATAGTTGATTGGCTCTTTCAATGACTAAATGACTGTCATAGTTCTTCAAGTTATGAAGGAAGACTGGAATTTTGTAATAACGCATTGAAAACTGTAAATTACAGTCATCGTGGGCACATCCCCTATACTTACCTGTAAAATGGCAATGGTCTCTACACTTTTTGTCTCCTTCCTTGAAGTCCTCACCACAAATGAAACATTTAGTGGCGGTTTTAAAGTCCCTCCAGTCTTCGTCCTTCATAATGATGTCCTTGTTTTCTTTCATCTTCTCCATTATCTTATCTTTTACTTCAATCATCTTTTTCACGAAGACATCCATACAATCCTCACCCCTATATAGGAATGGTTCATTTGAAGCATCAATTGAATTGACAACATTTATCATAAAACCGCAGGGTCTGTGATGTTGGTATTTGTCAGTCTTGATTGGTTTGGTGCTTACTGTTCCTGTTTTGGTAGTCAAACATTCAAAATCAGCATATATAACGAATGGTGCTTTTAGTTTCTTAAAGTGGTTCTTGAATTTAACGAAGAACTTGTCAGGGTTCTCTGGGTCAAACTTTGGCATCTCTATAGTTTGCCCTTCCACTGCCATACATCCCTTTTCCTTATGATTGGTTAAATCATCCTCTGAATGAAACACACCCGAACAATGATGACAAATAAACTTCTTTGCTTTCCGCTTACCAGCCTGTTGATACATCAATTTGTTAAAATCTTTGATATAAACATAGTGGTGATTGTCTCCATCAGTTATTTTCAATAGGTCTATGTGGTGAGTTGCTTTGACAACTGTAGTCCTCTTATACAGTAGGATTGATTGCTTACCATCTTCATCATCAATGTAATAGACATTGACTGATACTTTACCTTCGTTGTTCTGTTCTAAAATGTCTATGTCAAAATTTGATGCTGGAAAATTGACATTATCCCAGTTGAGGTCGTCCTTTAAATTTTTGTATCTGTAAATTCTGTTTGGATGGTCTTTCTCATAAACTTTACAAACACCACACTGAATGGAATACATAAAACATTTCTCATCTTGATTTTGTATATTGATACAGGCTCGTTTCAGTTTCAACCATTCAGGTAGTTCAATGTATGAACCTCCACGAGTAGGATTGTATTTGTCATAGTTGAATTTCAACTTATCAATATGCTTTAACACCAATCCACTCTCCGACATCTCCATCTTATCTAACTGAAACTCTATGTCAGTTGCCATTTGATTTAACTTTTGGGGGATTTCATCTTCATTGGTGATGTTATATCTTCTACTTCTGATGCTCTCCCTTATCTCTTCGTTAGTTTTCTTGCTCTTCATAGTGGCGGAAACCTGTAAAATAACTTTCATACCCTTGTGTTTCATCAAATACTCTTTCAACCTTAAATCTTGGTATTTGAGATACTGTAGCGCCTTGATGCCTCTAACTCTGACATTTGTGATGGCAAATGAATTGACATAACCCTTGAAAGCAGATTGTGCGTTGGTGGTGGTTGCTTTGTATCTCATTTGGATGCCTGTGAGTGCTTTGTTCTTGTCAAGATTGACCCATCTAATGCCTCTCTTCTCTTTCAGTTCATACTTTTTGTCGTCCATAGTCTGCTTAATCTTGTTGAACTTGGTAATCAACCTCTTTGAAATGGGCTTTCCCCTTTCAAAGTTGTAGGTCTTGTCTCCAATCTTGAGTTTCTTGAGTTCCTGTCCATTCCGTTTCAATATCTCACCCTGTTCGGATGATAAAAGGTAATCTAAAACAATCTGCTGTGAAGCGTCCATTATAGTATATTCTATATTATTATTAGTGGATGTTTCTTTAAGTAGTTTTTCAGTTTCCATTGTTTGTTGAAGATGTTGCGGTGGATTGGATTGTTGTTGGATTAAGTTTTGAGATACAATTTCACTTTTTAACCTTACACCCTCTCCCATTCTCTCCTTAATATATAAGGTGCCATTTCTTTAAGTAGTTTTCGGGTCTCGTTCAGTTTTCAGGTAATTTGGTTCTGGGTTGAAGTCCAACGCGAGAACCTCACGGTTGGTTTTGAAAAACTGGTTTAAAGAAATGGCAACTTATAGTAAATATAGGTATGAACAGGTATGAAAACGGAAAGATTTACAAAATAACTGACATTGGATACAACAAAGCCTATGTAGGGAGCACTTGCGAAAGTTTGAGTAAAAGAATTGAGAGGCATAGAGCAAAATACAACAACTATAAGACAGGAAAGACAAACAGCAAGATTTCAGTGTTTGATATCTTTGATGAGTTCGGTATTGAAAATTGTAAGATTGAATTGATTGAGAACTACCCGTGTAATTGTAAGGAAGAACTATTGAGACGAGAAGGACACTACATCAAAAACACTGATTGTGTCAATAAGGTCGTTCCGCATAGGACGGAAGAAGAGAGAAAAGAGGCGTCGCGGGAATACTACTACAAACATAGAGACAAAATATTAGCGAAACACCTTGAAAAGATTGAGTGTCCTTTTTGTAAGCGTGTAATGTCTCAATATTATGTTCCGATACATCAAGGGTCGAAAAATTGTGTCAAACAAACAGGAATAAGTAGCGAATAAAACGTTCTCAACAACATCATTTGTTATTGAGAAGGTTTGAGTTCAACAGTTCATCAATGACATCTGCTGTTAATACAAATGTTGGTTTGACGATGTTTTGATACATTGGATTTGGACGAAATGGTGCGTCCGCAGTCGGGACACTTGAAGGGTGTTGAGAGTTTCTTTTGATAGTATTTTGAGAAGTATTCGGGGTCTAATGGTTTGCTGTCATAAGTTCCATCGGGTTTCCATCTGGTGGATGCTTGGATTGGGGGTTCTTGGGCTGTTTCTGGATTGAGTGCTTCAACCATTTGGTCAAAGATGTCCTCATCCATTTCTTGCTTCTTTCCGTCAACTACTAAATAGCAGGGCATATCAAATCTTAATTACATAAGGCGACTTGTCTTTAAGTATCTTTGGGGTGTTCTGTGTTCGCAAATGAGGCCAACCCGTTGGATGCTCCCAACGTCAAGTGCTGGAGACTGCTTGGAAATGTCATGCCAGCAAATATTTGGTTGGATTTTCCTCGAAACAATCAGGTTTTGAAGGCTGTTTGAATAGTTCGCTGCTTCAAGGCTTTGATAGAACCCGTTTCCAAAATCTTGCATTATGACAAATGCTGGGATTGACCTTCTAATAGATGGTGTCCCGGATGTCTTCACAACCTTGGCGCGGACGCATTCGGCAAGTGGAAGAGGGCAATTGGATGCAATTGGATACAGTAAAGCAGTGAAAAGTGGTTGATATCATCACCAAACTTCTGGGCCTGAAGAATGCTACATTTGAGAGTGCCAATCCAACAACTGCGAAACAAACCAATCTTCAATCTCTGCCATTTCATTTCACTTTTGCTCATCCAGTCTTGGAACACTGTGCAGTCTGTCCCACCGGTGCATTGTGCAGCGCAGATAGAATGCATCCCGGATTGAAGGGTAGGTGCAACCCCAATAAAAATCATCACCTTTCTGTGTTTTGCCAGTCTGGTTGGACGCAATGCGGATTGCACCATCCATGAATCACGAATGGCACCTTCAGTGCATAACGGATTGCACCCGACCTGCAATCCAAAAGTCCCACTGGTCCTACAAGGAACAAAGCACTCTCATTCACACGCCACTGCCACTTCCGCCTTCAGACCTTCTTCAAAAGGTCATGCACTGTGCGGGACACTGCGCAGTAGCGTCGCTCCTCTGCCCGCCCATCCACATAGATGCAATGAGCGCTTCGGTTCCGCACCGCTCTCGCCACGTCCGCAGGCGTGAAGTGCTTCATGAACCTCTCAACATCAACACACTGCTCGAAGGAGCTATGCGCCACGGCCTTGGCCAAGGTGCATGCCATTCTCACCTTTTCTGGGCCAAAGCCACCTTGGTTGTCAATGCCCAAGAACTTCTGGACCTGACTTCTTTGCACCACAAGCCGTTTGGACTTTGCTTCTTCCCATGATGTCTCTTTGGCCTTTTCCGCCACGTCCTGCAGGAGATGTGGGCAAGTTTCAAGGTTTCACGGTTCGTTGATGTTTCGGGTTGTTGTCCCATGGTTTCATGACCCTTGTCCTCCATTACACCGATGTTGCCACCTGTGAGTTGAATCATGTCGCTCTTGTGCGTGGAGGCCTCTTCACCGCCATGATGACGTAGGAATTCCTCAACCTGACAAGGAGACGTCCATCTGCAAACATCCCAACCCATGCCAGAAGTAGCACCAACAAAAAGCACTAAAGTGATTGAAGGTGACTGAACAATTACCACATGAACTGAAGCTCTTCATTATGGCCTCCTTCTGCGAGAACTCTTCACTCGTCAGTGGTGGAACGAAGAATCGGCGCTCACGACCGTCTGCGTCAAAAGCCATGGCTGACGCTGCAGAACTGACCATCACCAGCACTTTGGCAACCTCGTCATCAAAGCCCCATGACTTCGCAAAGGCGGAGACGCTGCTCATCACAGATGGCTCGAAGACACCACGAGGAACTTCAAGGATGATGATGGGTTTTCGTCCCATTCTTGTCTTGGCACCTCTCAAACCACGCACCACCTCCTCTTCATGGAGCACTGCCAACGCGCTCATCACCTTTTCCGTGGCCAAGTGATTGTTCTGCGTGAGCTTGATGTGGAGCACTCCATTGTTCCACTGTTTCTCCTGCAACACTTCCCAAAGGATGGTGCTCTTGCCAACTTCATGGTTCCCCCAGATGAGGATTGGGCGGGGGTCGTCCAAGTCCAACAACTGGTGCATTTCGTCCTGCCACAGTGCATAGTGAGCATAGTGCATCAAATTCAAAATGTCAGTATGACATGAAATAACACCTATCTCAAGAACAAATCCCTTCTGTCAAGAAACGCAGGGACAAACACAACAAAAAAAAAGGTGGTGCTTGGACGCCTTGATTATCTTCCGTTCAATCTTGACACGTGGCTCGCGTGCTTTGAAAGAGGCATTCACAATGATATTCTTCACTCGCTCTTGTTCTTGACGATGCCGTTCTTGTTCTTGACGATGCCGCCACATATCCCATCCAAAGGTCACGATGGCCAACGAGCCACCACCACCAACCAACCACTTTCCAATCTGCTGTTTCGTGGTCGGCTCCTTCTCTGGAGCGTTGTTTGAGAAGCAACGGTGGTTTCGTCGGCCTGACATGAGAAGCCGAAAACCACAACATCGGGCAATGAGGCAACGCGACATACCCATGGCGGAAATCTCCAGAACTGGGACTGTGCTGGAGCTCAAGCACTTTACGATTTCTTGATGCGTTGACTTGTTCATAGTGCAACACATGCCGCAAGTAGAACTCATCTTATCTTGTGAGCATTTGTGAGCCTGTCTGCTGCGGGAGAAAGCAATCAACATCTCTGGGTGTAGTGTAATGCCACAATGTGTACATAGAGTGTACATAGTGCCTCAAGAAACGCAATATGTCCTCAAAAGTGATGCTTCCATGCAAACGAAACAGCGCGCACATCTCATCTGGGCGCCCCCGACGAAATCCAGAAAGTCCATGAAGAAGTCCGCAAAAAATGAGGCGAAGCGAAAGACGTTCAAATCAAAACACAACCAAGAAAAAACGCCACCAAAAAAGACGAGAATGAGAGAATAAAAAATGAAAGATGTTGAAAGACATGGAACCTTTTGAAAGATATCAAGTTGAATGTTCTGTCTTGAAACTGATGATAAGGAAACACAATAAAATCATACCCAAAAAAAGACAAGACATACCTTGACAATAAAAAACGACAACCACAAGTACACTATCCACAGTATCTCCCTCATCTGAACCAAAACACAAACCCCAACAGCCTAAACAAATCCTACCCTCATCTGAACCAAACATTGACACATCACTTTAGCATCAAAATGACCCCCAAAACCCCACCTGAAAAATCATCAAAGGCGAAGATGAAACATTGAACCCCAACACAAAATCATAACAAGCAACATACAAACACATACGCCCTGAAACCCCCATTTTCCATTTTTTTCCCAGCTATAAAGCCCATTACAACTATGAAACGTGATGGCCAACTTAGAAAATGCCAACAAGGAGATAGAGCCACAGCAAGACTGGGGATTTTAGGGAGAATTTAAAATGGCAAACCAGCAACAAAATTCGGAGTTGACCAACAAAAACAAGCGAATGCAACTGGGGAAAAAAACAATTGGAATCATGAGGATTGTGGACTGGACCAACAGAATTGGGTATAGATTGGGTAGAGAACATTTTAAACATTGGGGGATTTGAGCAAAGATTTTTAGGACTGGCTGGGATGATCATGAAAAGGTTCTAATCAATGCAAATAACTTTTACAGGCTTGGACGTCTGCATGTGTATGTGAATACATAGTATACATATATATATATGTACAGTATGTGTATACCTGGACCTTAAGAAGTACCTGAAATTGTGTGTAATTCAAATTTGCAACTTAAAATTCGCTGTTGCCAAAACGTACTCTTTTTCGAAAAACGAACCAAAATTCCTAAAATGCACTTTTTTGGATGCTTAGGCGAGCTCCACTTACAAAACGCGCAGAATTTGGAATGCAAGAAGCGCACAAAAATATGCAAAATGCCTACAAACGCCTGCAAAATGTGCACGAATCCAGCGTGCAATACACCCGTTGGTCCCAAAAGACATCTCTATTTGGGCAATGAGGTCCCCAGATTAAATCCCAAAGCTATTTACCCTCTGGTAAACATACAAAAAGCTATTGAAAATGGCCATAGAAATAGTGGATTTTCCCATTAAAACCAGTGATTTTCCAGTTCGCTATGTAAACGTTTACCAGAGGGTCCGATTAAATTAGGTGGTACATGGTGGTACCATTTTTGTAGCTCTCAGGCTCTAAGGGCGCGACGTGTGATCGCGATCGCGACCAATGCTCAATGGCACCATGAGGCCGCACAACCTGCGGGCTGGACACCATGGACCTGGCTACCAATGAACTCAAATCATACCCTATCAACCACCGGGATGATGATACCTTGAATAAATTATATATATATATGTGATTGGTTATCTTATGTTATATTTAGGTCGCAACCCATAAAATATCCCAGTAATTCCTAGTATATCCCAGTGATGTCTGAGGTTACAACTCAATTACCGACCATCAATGAGGCAAACCCAGACCAAATCATCCGCAATTGGGGGTAAGTATTGGATATAGCTCTGTTTTGGCTTTGTGGCTTCCACATTACACAAAATGAATCCTGCTTACCATAATTTTCAATTAATTTTCCCCATTACGCCATGTTCAGGCATAATCCAATCCTGGACAAAGGGATTTTGTTTATATTGATTATCCAAATTATCATGCCACTAGTCCCCGACCAATTGTGCTTCTCATTTTGGAATCCTTCTCAGACTACATAGTTGATGACTAAATCCCAATTTGTCGCTGGTTCAATTCTCATTTCTTGCTGGTAGATCTCCCACTACTGCTGGTTCTTGATAATAACAACAGCACCTCACAATCATGATCAATGTTCTTGTTTTGGGACAAATGGAGGGGCCGGGTTTGTATGCTGGGTTTTGAAACATGGTGGTGACCCATCTATCACTCAACCAACTAGTGGGGAAAAAAAGGACATTAATCGTAATCTCGACTCGCAAATGATAACACGCAATCACAACAATGATCATCATCAACATCACTATCATCATAAAAGATCACATAAGTAATCATTCTAATTGGATATAATTTGATTTTAGTGCCCTTATCAAAAGTAGAACCTAATCATGGCACCATTATATTGTACAATAATATAATATATTGTATTTTACCAGGTCAACCAAATATGGGGTGAAATACAACACTATCCGCTAAGCAGCTGATACTTTTGAACCAACGCTACAGAGTAGATCGATGATATATACACTACATGGTTTTACTGCAGGAGTTTTTACACCCCCCTCGGGCGAGCAGGGACGACTGCGGAGAACGAATAACCCAGAAGAGCATACCCTCGCGGGTAGCCAAATTTCTTTAGTTGGTTTTGATCATTTTTATGCAGTCTTTCAAAGGTCCCTTTAAAAAGCTCAAGCCCGTAAAACCCAGCGCAGCTTTGCAAGGAAGGCACATTACCATGCCGCATCTTGCGCTATGCTACAAAAGAAAATCATCGTCTACCTGCGGTTCCAATAGATCCACCGGCCGCCGGCCTCGTCACGGTAATACCAAGCCCCACGCCAGAAACTCCATTCTCGGCGTGCACCATAGTGATCACGATTCCAACTCCAGGAGGCATCCGGGCGACCGGAGCTTGCAGCCTTTGATGTGACTCCTGTGCTTGCTGCTTTTGCAGTGGGCGGTGTCTCAGGCTCCAAGAATGGTCGCGCTCCTGCTTTGGATGTTGGTGGTTCGGGTGCAAGAAATGGTGCATTGTTGGGGTCAACTGGGGCATCAGCGTGCGAGGCATCTGCGCGAGCAGAGCTTGAGGCGGCAGTGTCATCATGTGTAGTGACGGATGCATCAGCTTCGGCTTTGCGTTTTCGCTCAGTGGTGGGCGCGACCGTGGGGTCGGCCTTATGACCTCCAGGACCTCCAGCCTTTGCAGCGGCGCTCTGCTTCTCTTTGCGTTCAAGGTTTCCCCGAACCAATGGAAGATTTTCCTCATACACCTTTTCGAGGAATTCAAGAGTGCCATCAAAAGGAACTTGGACAGTGCCCTTCCAGGTCAAAAGGCCACGGAATGCGCCACGACGACCGATGTAGCTGACATATTCATCCTCTGTAAAAATGTGGCGGCCGAACATGAATCCCCAGACCTTCTTCCATGTTTTGCGGAACTCAACTGGGAAACCATCAACACCTCGAGGCTGGGACATGAAAATCAACTTAGATAAGCAGTTTTCATTTTGGGCATTGGCGGCGACGCCAGCCGAGATCTGAGCTTTGGTCCTTGGGGGATCGGGGAGGTTGCCATATGCGAACATGTCGTCGAATATGCAGTCCTGCAGGTCCTTCCCCTCACCGTGGATGCGGTCGCAAAAAGTGACGTCGCTGGAGTATCTGTCTTCCACGTCCTCGTAGCCCAGCGCTTTTGCACGTCGATGCCTGTCGCGGCAGTCTTTGAGGACTGCTGATTCCACGGATGTGATTCCCCTGGGGCCCAGTTCCCGGCGAAGCAGATTGGCTTGCTCATCCGTCAAGGCTGTCAGCAAGCTTCCGCTCATTTTCCCAAACATTCCGAACCCGGCGAGACTTTGCATTCGCCGTTCAAGGATGCGGGTCCTCCTGTTGGGTTTGTCGGCCTCTTTTGTATCGCCACTTTCGTCCACTGGGAGTGGCTCATATCCACATGTGGTGCATGTCACTTGGCCACTGACGTACTCAACCTGGCAGAGGGGGCAGGAGCCCATGAAAGGTTCGCAGTACTTGGGTGCAATGTAAACACGGCGCGTCCTTGCGGGCGGCTGGTCAACTTGCATTGGGGCAGTGGCTGCATCATCATCAGTGGACTTGGCATCGGGTCGCCCCGTGCTGGTGTCATCCATTGGGTCATCATTTGCATCATCTCGGGCAGTCAGGGTGACCGCTTTGGATTTCGGTGCTGAGGCTGATTCCGCGCCTGTCCATGAGCTGGGCTCGAGATTGCTCTCGGCGCGGGACCAAAGCACCTGTCCTTCTTCTGAGATGCTGACCAGAAACTGCGGTGGAATGCGTTCTGAACACAAAATACCATCCATTTCTGTGCGACTAAAGATGACACCAGCTTCAACTGCTTGCCGCATTGCGATTTTGACTTCGACTGGACATTTTGCTCTTAATCCAGATCGATACCCCTGTGTGCCGATACAGTGTTCTGCCATGTAGATATGAGCACGGCCACTGTTGACTGTGTCACCGCCGCCTGGGATCAGGCCGTTCTGTGCGATGCTCTTCCAGCTGCTTCTCATCGTGCGATGGAAGACAACCTCAGGGACCTCAGTCATGGCACACAAGGGCACGCCAGTGAAGGCG
Source organism: Cladocopium goreaui (assembly GCA_947184155.2). Taxonomy (NCBI): domain Eukaryota; class Dinophyceae; order Suessiales; family Symbiodiniaceae; genus Cladocopium; species Cladocopium goreaui. The sequence continues at coordinate 49,087 of CAMXCT020001317.1, forward strand.
GCTTTTCGCTCGGGGGATACTTGGTTTGAGCAATACACCATGGTTGAATTGGCATAAAGACCCCCTGCGGTTTTCAAGGCAGCTTCGGAGTGACCCTGAATTGCACGGATTTTCACAGGATAATACGGCATGCCTAGGCCATTGTCGACAGGAAAATGGGAGATCTTTGCACACAAGAATTGGAACCTACTCTTGCCATGCTTGTCGATCTTCATTGCGGTGCCAAACAGGTTTGCGACAGTGATGAAAACATCTGGGGGCACTTCCTTGCGGAAGGCTTTGGCAAAATCCTCCAAGTCAATCCAAAGGTCTTTGTCCATTGGCACCTTGGCACAGGATCCATGCCCCCTGCAAACTTTGTTGACACGAGTTGCAAAATCAGAAAATTTCTTGTCGACACGAGTCTGGCCAGCAATGGTCTCAACGTCGGATGCCGATATCAGCTCCAGCTCATACGCCGTACCTTCAAAGAGGATACCGGGCACATCGTCCCCGTCTGCATTGGTCACCATTGTATATTGGTATTCAGGCAAATGCTCTTCCATCCAATATGCTTTCACGTGGCCGGATGCATGTCCCTCTAAGCGCGCAGTTGCCTGCGGCTGGTACTGGCTGGATGTGGCTCTCTTGTCATCTGCGGGCTCATCCAATGGTACTGGCGCTGCTTTCGGCCGCGACTTCAACATGACCTCAGCCGTTTGGACCAGGATTGTTGCTCTGCTGGATGCAGCGGGCTCGCCGTCGCCGGCGGCCTTTGGAGGGTCATCTTTGGGAGGCTCAGCAAAAGTGCCCGAAGGCATCGTCTTGGTGTCGATGTAGTCCTCAGTGTCAGGTTGTTGAGCTTCGACGTCCTCCTTGGTGAATGACCTGCCCGTCGGCGTGATGTGTCTTCGGGACTCTCCAAAAAGCAACTTGGTGATGTTTGCACATGTCTCCTGATAGGATCTTGGCAGCTCGTCCAGGACGGCGCTCATGTTCCTCCGCAAATCATCCCATGTCTCCTGGCCACACTGAGTAAGCTCCAAACCAATTCGGCCAACCCGCCATCCGCAATCAATTGCGAAAAGGGTAGCTGTCCAATAGGCAGCAAGACGCGTGCGATTTTCTTCAGAGTTGGCGAAATGCCACTGGTCTCTGAATTCCATTGCATCGGCGTACCCCTTTGCTCTCAGCCACGGATACTTCGGATTGGCAAGCCCTTGCAGGCTGCTGGTTAGAGCTTTAAATCGGGGCTCCAAAACATCAAAGAACTGGTCAAAGATAGGATGGATGCCATAATCTGCGCTCCAAGGCGCGGTCGTGAGACCGGCCGACTGCAAATCCAACTCCCGGGCCTTGTTGACAAACCATGTCAAGTGGCGCTCACAATCATCCAGGATCGTGGGCCAGTGCCCGTTGGGGCCGTCGTACGGCCAATTTGGATTTTGGGCAATCCCATCCTCTCCTACCAATTCATTTCCGAACCAGGACAAATGCAGGTTGATGCGTGCATCAGGATAGCGCTCGCGGGCGTCCGCGGCCAATTCAATCCCACGCTTGACCAGCTTCTGCAGAGTCTTGCCCCAAAGCATCTCATGGATGAACTCAGTCACATACTTAGGCTTGCGCTGCCGGTAATGCTCGGACAGGTCAAACTTCTTAAGTGTTTTCCTACGCCCTGTGATCAATGCACATGACGAGTCAGAGACTAAGATCCAGATTACATCATTGACGGGCATCTCTGGCAACATGATCTTTTCAATGTGGGACTCCTTTGGCAAAAAGCAGAAGCTAAGGTATTCTGCAAGCGGATCCTCTCGACCGTAGAACCTCAGGGCCGAGGCCGGCGTCCATTCGGTCATCAGTCCATCCACGAGGTCCTGAGCAGCCTGATTCTCACCTTCATTGCGCATGGCCAATGCAAACAAAATGCGATTGTGAAGGAGCAACCATGCTTCTTTGTTAGCCTCACGTGTGGCTTCGAGCGCAGCCTCGCGGCTGGCCGGGTGTGCTGTGGCATATCGCGAGTCAGCCATTTTAGCAGGACAGGCACGAATGACAGCGGGTGAAATCCTTTTGGATGTTTGGCCCACCACAGCTACCCGGAAACACTCATGGAGCATGTCAGTCAACTTGAAGGTATAGTTCTCAGCAAGTTTAAGAGCTTTGCCCCTACTTTGATCATGCTCATGTTTGCCATCACATTTGAATGAGTCTAACACTTCGAGTTCTTTGAAGTTTCCTGCAATAGTCCAACTTTTCTTCATTGGTTGACCGTTGTTTCCAAGAACACCCAACATACAACCATCAAAGTGATGAGTAGTCATGGATCGTTCTATGAGGAATTTTCTAACCATCGGCCATCTCCAATATTTGCAATTCTTGGACAGTTCAAATGCTATCAAGGTTCGTTCATCATAAACTTCATCCACAAGTTTGACAAAAGATTTGAACAACTTGGTAAACTGTTTTTGTTGCTCTTTGATTCTTTCTTGACCCTCAACAGTAAGGCCATTCACATTTCCCCATGGGCTACCTCCAACACAAGGCAACGATGCATAAAGTATCAAAGTGCCGTCATTGAAATCATTTCTGAAATCTTGGACTTGGGAGGCTAGCCGTTGCCGACAGCTGTTAGTGGTACCATCTTCTTTTTCGGTAACCCTAATGCAGTGGCAATCTTCATTGGACTTTCTTGGGGTACTAAGCTTCGAATCATCAGAGCAGCAAAATTCGATCAACATTCTGGGCTTAAAAGACTTTTGGGAGCCCCCCTGATTCCCGGCAGCGGTTGCTAGTTTTGGCACCTTAGTGGAGTTCGGCGCCGCGGTGTGGCGGGCTGCTGCATCTTCCACCTTTGTCGGGCCAATGCCAATGAGATGAATGGCATGCAACCAAAGGGCTGGTCGGGTAAAAGGTTTTGTAAGAATGTCTGCAACTTGGAAACTGGTTCCTACGTTGAGAAGATCGAACTGTTTACATTCAAATTGTTGTTTCAACCATTTGAAGTTGATGTTTTGTGTTTTGTTCATGTGTCTCATGGATGCTGATGAACCGGTGGACATGACTGTGATAGTAGCCTGATTGTCCTCCATAAATTTGACTTGATAAAATTCAGGGAAACTGGCCTTGAGGGAGTTGATGTCCGCTGCACTACAACCTGTATCGACGTTCCCATTACGGATTTCGTCAATTTCAGGGTCGATCCTAGTGAACACGGCATCTTCTTGGGGCTTCGCGGCATCGCGAGCTGGCTTACCCTGTAGCTTCTTGAAAAGGTTCAACTGCTCAAACAGGGCCAGCATTGGAATGCCCTCAGCTCTCATGCTGTGATTTGCGGCAACTACCTCAGCCTCAGTTGAAGATATTGCAACAACCGTTTGTTTCTTACTGAATGCATTTAAGGGGTAATACGTGTTGGGGCCTACAAGCACAATGGCACTGCCAGTGGTACTCTTGCTATCATGTTCGCCTGCATGATCTGCGTCGGCAAAAAGCCAGAGTTGGCATTCATCAAAGGCATCCCCAATGAAACCCTCTAGAAAATGGTGCTTTGTACAATGAATGTATGACACCAATCTATGCAAGGCAACATCGCATTCTATGGACCATTTTGTCACTCTTGATGCTAAGCTTTGTGTGGCACGCAGCAAATCGAACCTTGCCATTCTGGCGGCAAAGAGTATCTTCATCAAGATCTTGCTGGCCACTGGCTGGAGTTTGCCAGGCTTTTCATCTTCACTGAGTGTGGGCCGTGCGATGCCAGCATCTGTGAATGGTGTTGGCACCTCTTTTAAGGACGATGGGCTGACTTTTGCAAGACTACAATAGTTTTCTACACAGGACCCCAGGAAATCACTCATGTCATACCTCACTAAGTTCACGGGCTTGGCCATGACGCCAGCTTTTGTCTTCACAGCGTGATCAACCCCCCTGAACTTAGAGGCCTTGGCTTCCTTTTTCGCCTCGCGTTTGTCGCGATGTGGTCCTGGTCTGGCTTTACTTGCCATTGCAAACTGCTTGAATTTGTCAGGTCCATCTTGTCCGTAACAGAAAACTGTTTTTCCTGTCCAGAATTCATTTGTTTGATTGCTAGATGTTTTCCAATCATCTGTATAAACATCATAGCCCCCCTGATTGTTCCCGTCGGTGATGCTAGGACAACTTTTTAATGTCACCTTTTTGTCGAAGAAAGTTATGCGACTTGAATTTTGACAAGTTACATCTCCCCCCTCATCAACCGGCTGGTACAATCTTTTTCGGGGTTGAATGTGGTGTCTGATCCATGCCATGTTGGTTTCATCATGCTCCCACCAGTCTTGTGTTCTGTGTTGTGCGGCTGCTGACTTCTTGGCTTCAAAGGCGAATGCGAAAGGGTGTGCCTGCGAAGGCAACCGGATGTTTTGAAATTCACGGTGCATACAGCCAAAGTAGCGGTCATATGGCTCAGGATCACCAATGTTCACTGCAGCCTTGACGCTTGCCCATGCCTTTTCCAGATTGGCGGTAGGGCCAGCCATCTTGAAGTCATCTACATACACAACCAAAAGACAGTTGAGCTCTTGATGATGAAAAATTGAATGCCAAATGTCAGGTAAAATTTGCTTCCAACCCTGTTTCACCACACGGCTATTGAGATGATTTTCCCAAATACCCCCGCTATCAGGATGACCATAAAGGGCAAGTAACATTGGAACCATGGGTTGCCAGTACTTTTTCTCCCAATCTTTGGGCCATCTGTTGCGTGGAAGTGACAACCATGTGGGCACCCCTGTGAAGAGGGCTTGTATGTAGGCTTGGATGGCATCTGCCTGCTGTTTGGAGAATCCGGGCTGACTACCGAAAGCATCTAGCAGCTTTGCTGCTTCCATGGATGCTGGGGAAGAGCCTAACTCATTGAAGAGTGCGTGATCGGAATTCTCATCCCTGACATTGTTTCCTTGGAAAACCGTCCTACCCTTGAACTTCCGGCGAGGGTCTGATTCAGGCAATTCAGAACCCTTCTCATAGCAAGCCTCAAAGATTCGACCTAGGTGCACAGTTTGGCCATTGCGACGAGCCTCAGCTACTATGTCGCGGCATTCGCGAACACGCTTCTCATCCCAAACACCCTTATTACGGAGATTATCCCACTCCTTATCAAGGGCGGCCTTTGCCTTGGGGTTGCTGGCAATCTCATCTTTTGATACAAGCCTAGCAACTGAAGCGAAAAGCTCGAGTGCGACCTTGAACTCAAGTTCCTTGATCTTCTCTCGGACGAGCTCTCTAATTCGAGGCCGGTGCTCAATTGTGGCAGGCGCGGCAACTTTTGGCATTGCCGGCACGGAAAACTTTTGGGAAGTGGCTGGAATAATTTCCCAAACATTGCCTACGAGCTTTGCAGTTGCAGGAGGGCGTTGAGTTGCCTCAAGCCGGGCCGGTGAAGACTTCTTCTTTTTGCCCTTGCTGCCAGATGAAGATGCTGGCTTCTCCTCCTGCTCCTTGGCTGCTTTCTTTGCTTCTTCCTCGATGATCAACTTCCTATCTTGGGGTCCTAACATCTTCCACAATTCTGAGTCGATCCCCTCCGGACGCTTTGAACCTTTATAGTTACGTACAATCCGGTGACCATCCCAATGATGTCCATCTGGAATTATTTCACCTTTAGGGGTCAATTTGAGATCTGGAAATACGGGCGCTTCGGGTGCATCAGGCTCGACATCGCTGTCGGCTGGTAGAGGCGTACCTGGCTCGTATTCATACTCATCTTGTGGCGGATGCAACCTGGACTCAAGAGGCACAGCTTTGGGTGTCTGCGGAATGACCTGGTCCTCGAGGCGATCGGCTTTGGGTGCTTTCGAGTCAATCAGAGCTTTCAAAGGAAAGATGAAACCCTCGGATGGCAATTCCAACCTCTTTGTTCTTTGGATTGTCAGTGCACCCCAGTTGACATGATAATCTGCGGCTTCCAACTTGGCAACTAAGTATTCACCCTTCCAATCATGACCTGGTTGGATGTAATACCCAAGGAAAATTCCTTCATTTGCTGTTGGGGAGAGCTTACCTGATGTGTTATCCAACCTCTTGGGGTTATTCCAGAATAACACTTTGGCACCAAATGGAATGTGCATTGCAGGGAACTCTTCACCAAACCTGAGTTGCCATGGGGATTCACTGCCGTCAAGCTGGGGGCTTGCGTTGATCGCGGTCGCATGATGCTGCATGGCCAATGGCCACATCTTCAAAGGAAGTCCTGATTGCAACAAGTTGCTCCGGGCACCTTCCAACATCTGACGAACTTCGCGCTCAGCAAAAGACTTTGATGAATCTACATATTCAATGGAAGTTTGGTGTCTGTAACCCAAATCCTTGATGGCCCTGATCAATTCTGGGGAATTGTCAGTGTACACAACTTGAACATCATCCTTTGATCCAATGAAGTGATTCAAACCATCAACACAGCTTTGTGAGTCCTTGGACTGGCTAGGGTAGACATACCGATATTGGGTGTGCAGATCTTTCAACACCAATGCAACTTGCTCCCCCCTGAAACCCTCTTCTACGTTTTTCTTGATGATGACATGATCCCCAATGACGTGGTCACCGAAAACTTCAGTTTCGATTCTCTTCTGACCACCTTTCTTTCGTGCCTGAGGTGCCATCATCCTTGCTCGTTGGCAGGTTCTGCAAAAGGGGTTCTTGGGGAAATGCGTGTACTGATGTTGGGTACTTGCAGCTTCAGCCAATAGATCCTCAGTCTTGCGGCTTCGGATGTACTCCTGCTGAGCGTCATCCTCCACCAGGTCATCCAATTGCTCTTCATCTTGGGCTTCGTCCCGTTTGGCTTTTGAGCTCGACCGTGAGGTCGGCATTGCAAACAACTTTCTAAGGTGCTTATCCTTTTGAAATTGATCTTTGGGATAAACTTTGCAACTATCATCCAAAACTGGGACATGACCTTCGATCTTGAGCTGGACGACCTTGTCATCTGGACGGACTAGGATTGGTTTGCCATTGGCAGGCCATACAAAACTGTAACCCTGATCTACACATCTCGTTCCTACGGAGAGCACAGCTGGGGTATGATCAAGTACATACGGATGCACGGGATCTGGCAATGCGGACAACTTGACATCAGCAACCTCGTTTGCCTCGGTCGAACCATTGGCTGTGACTAAGGAAATCGGATGCTCGGCTGCACGGCAGTTCTTGGCACTGACATCCCTCAGCATTCCTTTGGACACAAGATCGGATTCACTACCTGAGTCGACAAGCCAACTAACGCCGGCCTTTGGCGCAGCTGTGGCAATTGACGGGAAACGACCAATGTCTCTAAGAGCTTTGGGACCGCTGACGAACCTGCACTCTTTGCATGTGATGTCACGTGTGTCCTCATTCCAACAACAAAACCCACAACTAGGTGCAACATCTGAATCATGAAGTTTCACAGTTTCTTGAAGCTGTCTTGCACGAACTTGAGCCTCATGTTGTTCAACCTTGGATGAAACTGGAACGTCTTCAGCTGTTTTGTACACCTTAGTGAACTCTCTTGGACGGTGCTTGACTGGGACTTGATGACCAACTGCTTTCACCTCGATCACATGTGGGGCCTTTCGGAATCTAAGACGCTTCATGCTGACACTTGACTCATCAGAGCACGAAGTTGCCTTCGGCTGTTTTCGCACGATGCATGCAAACTTCTGGATCAGGCATGGAGCGGCTGTGGAATCCTTGCTCTTCTTCTTAGGAGCGGGTGAATTAGCCCTTTTGGTGTCTTTGGTGGCGGCAGCAGCTTTGTCATCATGCTTATAAAAACATTTGTCACCACGTCTGCACTTTCCCTGGGCATGATAGATACACGGGGTTTTGGCCATTTCTTCCTTGGACATCTTCTTCCCCTTATCATCTTTGTTGCCCCTTGATGGTGAACGTGTTTTGGTTCTTCTGGGTGATTGAGTTCGAGATTTGTCATCCTTGACATGCTTAAATGGACATTTCTTCCCCTTATCACAGGTACCCTTTTGGAACTTATAGCAAATCTTGTCACCTTTGCCACCTCGTTCCTGCGATCTACCACGACTTGGGGAGCCCTTTCGGCCACCGCGACCATCGCCTTTGGCAGGTGCGGCCTTTGTGTCCTTAATCCCAGCCTTGTTCTTCTCCGCGATGCGGTTCCTGTTCTCCCTCAATCGTTCGCGATCGATCAAGTTCTTCATGGATTGGTGAAGAAAACTATAAGACTTTTCATGGGATTTCTCATGAGCACGGTCAAACATCTCAATGTCATACTTCAGCAACTGACTTGGTCGGATCTGCCTCAACAAGATGTCCCTTAACACAGCATCATCAGGGGTGACAGCCATGCCAGCTAGGGTAGCATCCCATTTGTTGATGAATCTTCGGAGATCCTGGACAGTATCGCCTACTTTGACTACACCCAAAAGATCTTCTACTCTGTAAAGGCTACCTGCTTCTTCTGATGTTTTGAAGTAGTCCTCAAACATGAGCAGAACATACCTTCCCCTGACCTGGATGCCTTTTCGGGATTGCTGCTCCTTGAAATTCAAGATCCTAGTTGCGAGGTCCCCTCCGGCTGAGCGTGTGAGCGCTGCTGATAACTTTGTATCCAGCGTGAGGAACTTTCCAGGATCTTGGAGTTTCTTCTCCAACTGCTCTCTGGTGCACTCTTGATCGTACACCTCATTGAGCCAGAGCCACGCCTCATCCGGGCGATCTGAACAGCTTTTCACTTCATCCCTGACATGATTCTTCCAAGTCCTATACGACTCCGGAGCGGGCATGTTGTTCAGCTTGATGAGTTCGGCCTCCTTAGTTTTTGGCTTATCCTTTTCTTCCCTTTGGGTTAAGGCTTTCACCAATTCAATAAGATCTGAGGGACCCATCACTTGCTGTTGCTTGGTTACGCTCTTAGGGGAGTCATTTGGAGGAGTTTTGATAGCTTCAGTGGGAGTGAAAAACCCTGACTGCGTTGGCAATTGGGGCTGGTCGTTGCCGACAGCCGGCTTTTGCTTGGGACTGCCACCTTTGAGCAGCTCATCCAACTTGGCCTTTGCTTCTTGTGCCAACACTGCAGGCGTCTTCAACTCATGAATCGGCTCGTCACTGCCTTTGGCAGCCTGTGCATCGGATGCTTTGGGAGTGGCAATATTGAAGTGGGGCACGCTAGTGCTAGCGGCCGGCTCGGCATTCAGGGCGGATGCTCTCGGAACGGAGGCATGCTGCGCTTTGGCAACATGCTTTAACTGCTCCTGAAGGTCATCGATTTGGTCCTGAAGGCTAAGGTTCTGAGCCGCTGCTTCATTGATCTTGTCGGCCATCTCCTTCTTGTAGTTCTCGAACTCGGTCCTCAAACTGATGAACCTGGCCTGATCAATTGCAGCCTGATCTTCATATTGCTTCTTTGTGGCAGCTATGGCATTCTTTGCATGTTCAACTGTCTGTGCATAAGAAGCTTCGAATTCACTAGTGATACGTTGCCTTTCCTCTGCAATCTTCTGATCATGCTTTGTGTTTGCCTCTGCCTTTACATCCTCTATTCTTTTGTCATTCGATGCCTGAGCCTGATTCAACCTGACCTCCATCTCATCGCCTCGTTTCCTCTCCTCGTTGACGGCACTAATGGCCTTACCTTCAATCTCCTGCAGCCTTTGCTCATACTCCTGCTCCTGCATTACGAGTCTACTTGACCATTCGTTTCGAATTGAGTCAACTACTCCATGCATTATCTGAAGGTGCCTCTGTTCAGCTTCCCTCATGACTTGCAGGGTATTCCCACTAGTAATCTGGGACAGGTTGTTTTGTATGAAGGTAAAGTACGCGACAACGGGTTGGAACATTGTTTCGTCATCCATCGGCTCGGGGTTGCCCCCGGCCACATTGGGCACAGCGACAGCCGATGGACCTGACCCTGGAACGGCGAGAGGATGGTCAATTGGGGTCCCCATAGCAAAGTAGTGAGACTACGGCTGATAACCTGTATTTTACCAGGTCAACCAAATATGGGGTGAAATACAACACTATCCGCTAAGCAGCTGATACTTTTGAACCAACGCTACAGAGTAGATCGATGATATATACACTACATGGTTTTACTGCAGGAGTTTTTACATATATATATATATATATTATAATAAATATTATATATATATTATAATAAATATTATATATATATATATTATAATAAATATTATATATATATATATGGGTATGGATCAATACCTATTAATACCATTTTTAGGGGAATGAACATCTATTTACCAGCTATTTTGATGTTCACCAGGGGTACAAGGTTTTGACACACTGCCATATTATCAAACATGACTCTACTAATTAGTCATTTCCCCAGCCTTGGCCGTCACTGGATCCAGATCGTAGCTCTCCATCACGTCGGACACGGCCACTTCGCCCTCGAGATCCCGGTGCCAGCCTTCAGCTGCAGCACAGGCTTTTTGGTCCATGCAGCCCACCTAAAGACAGAAGGAATAAACGGACCGTTGAAGCAGCAAAAAAGGTGGAAGTTTAGCATGAGAATAGCATGTTTTAATGGGTGGTGAAATTGGTGAACCAGTAAAAATTGGAAGTTTTTAAAGGTCCGAAATGCGAAACATCGGGGCATTCATGGCATTAAGCAGTAAAAATTATAGGAAGGTTGACCTGATGAGCTGAAAAACCGGGAAATCTAGGAGAAAATCCATGGTGGAAATGGAAAAATCATCCAAGGCGGATTTAATCAACAAAATACAGTGGCGGTACAAGTCAATTTAATAGATTTTAATAGCATATAAAAGGGGTGATCCTCCAAAGTTACTGTTTTAATGGAAACGTGGTGTTGGGAAAATTGATGCGAAAATCACAGTTCTCAAATTGATTTATCTGTTACATTGCTTGTTGCAATACACTGAATGCCTCCAAATTTCAAGCTTGGCCGTTGGGCAAATGTCAGATCATGTGAAGTGAGGGTGCTTCTAGCCTGCCCCACCTTCAAGTAATTCGGCGAAGCATTCCGTTGAAACCACTTGAACCAGCACTTGGCCATGGGCAGATAGTGCGAATCGAAAATCACAAAGTTGGTCCATTCCTGCTCCAACTGTGCCGCCGTCACCACCCAACCCACCAGAAACCACGCGGACGACATCGGCATTTCTCAGACCACCAAAGGATGTGAAGGCCCAGCAATTGTAGCAGTGAAGAGTTTCGTACAAGTTGAAGCCTGAATGAAACCTGAAGGATGTATGTGACCTGCACTTAGTAAATGACTCCATGACCATGAGCTTAATCTTGAAATCTCATAAAAATATTATTGATGAACTTCCGAACCACATAAATTCGGCAACGCAACTGGTCAAAAAAGCTGAGCCTGAAGCTTTGTCACATGGAGCGCAAGCCACCACACTTCACTGAACGCTGGTGAGCCCGAAAACCAAATGATGGAACAAATGTCCCAAGATTCCTTATTTCAAATAATTTCCAACCCCCAAATTATGGGGCTTACTATTCCAATTGTCCAATCATTTCTAATAACCTAAAATAGTTATGTTTCATTGGGGAGGGTCCCAAATATTGGCAACTACGATCAGCTGATCAATTTTTGGGCTGGGACACTGGATGAAAGTATAAGTTGCTGCCCAATCTCTGGGAGAAACTGCCAAGTTCTTGGGGCTTTCAAGTCGATCCGTAAAGTGATCACACTCTGATTCTTAGAGATGATGAGCATTCCGCATGCACCAGTTTTTTATGTCGTGAAAGATGTCCCATACTTTTTGGATGTACGTCTGTGCCGGGTCTGCAGCTTGTGGTTGACAACCTTGAGCCGCTGAAAATTGCCATTAAAATCACAGTGAGATGTTGTGAAACGTTGTGAAAGGTTGGGTCTGACCCATTTCACCTGGGGTCTGAGGTGAGGAAAAAAATCAAAACATCGAACATCATCAACTGGAGGTTGTAGATATATGTAGATATTATATGGATGTGGGTCAAAATGGAAGACCTAGGGGACCATAGATGTTAGTCTAGTTTAGTACTAACCATCCAATTATTGGGGTACCTAATTTTGACCCATACCCATATGATATTATATAATCTCATACACAATGATGTTGCATGTGTAGATCATCTGGTCTACTCTGTCATCCTTGCAAGTTTTACGTTGGGCTCAATCTCCAAGACCCCAGAAGGCATTGAAAAAACTGGCACGACACAACTGATGCGTCAGCTGCTGTGCAGGTTTGCATGGTGGAGGCGAGAAACCAATCCGACTCAACAGTCTCATGTCGAATTCTTTTGTGCCACTATTGAATCATTGGATGCTCGAATGTTCAGCCCGCAACTGGAAGATACAAAAAACAAATCTTCGGTAGATCATGGTAGATCTTCCAGTTTTTGTATCTTCCAGTTTCAGGGGAAAAGTTTCTGCGCCATGCCATTGTTCTTCCCCCTCTATCGGTGCTGGGGGCACACCTCCAAGGTGACCCCCGCGCAGAAAATCGTTCAACGGACCCAGGGGCTGCTGAGGCCCAGAGGACCAAGCCTCGGCGAGTGTGGGGACCTGGCGTCTCTTAGAAAATTGTATGAAAATTGTAAGGAACCTTTGAAAAGGAACCTCTTTCAACGGGGAAACACCTTTTCCATTTCAAGATTCGAGTGGGAATGGTGCTATAGTATGCTATAGTCCTGTATGGCTGAAGCCGTTAAAGCATTTTTACATATTTTTACCAACCAAACCAATGGGATCCAATGGGTATGTCTACTCCACTGGCTGATGAACCATCAGACGCATCGCCAAGAATTTCCCATCAAGGTCATCCACAAGCGCCCGGCCGGGCAGTTGCCTTTGCCAAAATAACGAATAACCGGGCAGGTAACCAGGTAACCCAAACAATGGTTTTGAAAAAACATCAAAAAGTACCATGATGGTAACCCAAAAAGATAGAAAAGACATGTGAAATCATGTGAAGAATTAATTACTGTTCTATCTTCTTTGCGACCTCTGACCATCACCAATGGCGACAACCAAGGCACACTTGGGCCACAGTCTTGTTGGCAGCACGTCCCAGCTGCACTTGGAGCTCCTTACAGCGTTGTTGGCGATGTCCTTCGTCGTTGGGGTGTTTTTTAAAGGGTGTTTATCAATAAAATAGAGGTGACGTGTGTTTGAAAAAAAACAAATCACCCAGTTGTTTTAACATCAACAAATGGGGTTTTAACGGTTAAAACTTAATGTTACCACTATATCAAAGTTGCTACTTGACATGATTTGATCATCAGAAATTGGGGAAGCTGGATTTAAGCATCTGAAAACGGGGCATAACGGGGCTAGTCATCAGACATCAGGGATATGGGTGCGTCCCAAAAACTTGCTACACCTAAGATATCTATGGTTTGGAAAATCACGCTCTCATAAATTGAGGCATCCCGCATTTTGAGACAAACCCAGATACGCAGAAATGGGGACTAAACCCAACAAATAGGGGATATTGACAAACAATAGGTATGGGATGGTATAGATACTAGGTACCCCAGCTGGTAAGGTCAATAGTGGGGATTTAAGATCGGTCTGGATCCTCCCGAGGTTGAGGCTGAGGTCAAATGCTTCACGCGAAACTGACACCAAAAAAAGACCTTCGGGCTATGGGACTCTTGGACCCCACAGATTTTTAAGGCGTCTTTTCCCCACCGCAGCGCTGTGCAGCGCTGTGCAGCCACAAGACATCATCTCTTACCGGGATGACGTCGTGCTCTTTGGACCTCAAGGGATGACCGTTACTCGGAGGTCTCCCAGTGATAGGAAATGAATTGTCAATGGTGGACTGGTGGACTTCCATGGTATAAAAAAAAATGTTTTTTTATTGATCCAGGCTTCACATTCTAAATCAACTACGATTCCTGGATGATCTCGACATTTTGGGTGCTGTAGCCATGGAATGCCATGGACCAAGGAGCGCAGAAACCATGGCTCAAAACTGTCGACGAGGGAAAAAAAAATATGGATGTTGCATAGCAACCCGCAAAAAAAAAAAGAAATCCCACTCAAAGAGTGGTCAAGTAAATACTGTTCTATCTTTTGAGTGGATTACTACAGAAGAAACAAAAACATACGCCTGATATCAAACATCGCAATCAAAAATCTGCAATTCAGTTCTTTTTTTTCCCCAGCAATAAACATCCGTGGACGGGATTTCCCATGGGCCTGCCATGTTCGATTTTTACTGCGTTTACTACCATATCATCCAGTATCCCCAGACTTTCTTGGTAAAATAGATGGTTGGCTTATAACTCAAAAAAAAAACTGTAACTATAGGACAAGTCTGGTCGGTATATCTAATGTGGCAAACCCAGTAATAAAATTAATAAACCATCCCGAAGTCATCACCGTTTTTATGGGTGGAGTGGTTGTATTGACCATTCCCAGTCTTGGTAGGTTTATTGCTTTGGGTTTCCCACAAAAGAAACTATAGAAGTTATGAATAATTAACATTCTATAAATCTATAGTTCAATTATATATATATATATGTATATAGTTAATATTAATTAATTAACATTACTTAACATTAGTTAACATTGGTTAATGTAGTTAAAAACCAACTTCTACCTGGTGGGGGGGGGCACATTGTATGATTCCCAGGCTCCCATAGATCGCTGAGCCTCCGGACGCGCCCAGCACGCCTCGACGCGCCAGCAGGTTGGCTGCCTGCTGAAGGATTGGTTGGAAAATCTACAGGAAACCAGTGGTCTTCCAGCCAAATCCAGGGGAAAACCCCAAGTTTGGTTGCTTCTAATGAGTAAATATCTAAAAAAAATACCTACAGTTTTACTAGCAATCGGATATTTAAACACTACCTCTAATTTACCACAATATATGGTTTTGTAAGAAACTAAAATGGTCACTGGATTGGTTTCTAAGGGAAAATCGCATGGTCATTTTTACCAAATATAGGGGTTCCTGCAGATTTTCCCTTCATTCAATTCTTGGAAGTGGGGTACAAAGTGGATATCAAATATATTAGCATATATACATATATTAAATATGTTATATAATTTGTATACATATGTATATATATATATATACATGTATATATGTACATATAACATCATATAACGATGCACTCCTGAAAGTCAGAAGGGATCCATATCATAAGTTCTGGAGACCAATCACAGTCAGTAAGATTCCCACTGGATCACTGGATCACTGGGATACAAGAAGGGGAATATAGACCAGTTATAACATCACCACTTTAAGTGGACTATGTAGTGGAATATGTACCACTTATGCTAAGGGATCCATCCGGGTCCTTAGGCAGTGCTTAGGTTAGGTTTTGTTTCCAGTTTGGCCATCTAGCCACCAGATCCCCAGATCCAATTGTTGCGTATTTCTGCCAGGCTTGGATACGGTAGATCGGTTAATCCTGAGAATCGGGAGGGTTAGCCTCTGGTAAACTAACATAGCTATTGAAAATCACTATCTTTAATGGGTAAATCAACTATAAATGGGCCATTTTCCATAGCTATGTTAAATTACCAGAGGATTACCCTCAGGTCATTGGTTACATAACCATGGAAAATCACATGTTTTTAGTGTGTGAAAAATTCAGCGAACAACATGAGCTATGGCTTCCTTACCGGTAAAGAAATGCCATAGTTTCAGATTCCCATCTGGCCATGGCTAGCCAATCCCAGCCCCTCCCCAGGGAAAACAGGATCTCTATCTTTAACCCACCAAAATCTAATAACCAACAGAAGGCTTGCACCACAAATCATCTCGATTCTGTGTCATACATCCCATACACCAGACTATCCGATGATTTAGACAATTTATTGGGGAACATAGTCCGTATATATATATATATATATTATAGTATATATACATATATATATCTTACAATGTATATATATATATATATATACATATTATAAATATATTATAATATGTATATATATATAATTATATATATATTATATAGTGGGTATCAAATATGGCTTGCTGGCAACTCCCCCGGCAATAGGTCGATGATTTTCCCAGCTATAAAACCTCAATTTTTCGTGGAAAACCGTGGAGTTCCCAAGATGAAAACATCGGCACCTCCAGCCCAGAGACCAGCGCCCGTTCTTGGCAGAGGCCCTTGGCGCCGTGTTCGCGATCGCCCATGCGAACCCAATCGCCTAGAGACGGGGAAGAACTGGGAGATCATTGGGGATATCACTGGGATATGATGTTTACTGGGATTTTTCATGGGCATAGCAGGACTAAGAAATGATTTTGTAACTGGGGATAGAACTGATATGTTTGATTGTAATAAATGGAATTGATGATGGATATAATATAATATAATATGATATAGCAACTGGGACAACAACAACTATCCGAGAGATGGGCTGGGAAGAACAACTGCAAGGTGAGGCCCCCGTTCGATAGCAAAGTTGACGCACATAACTTGGTTAGCTGTTGGGTTTATGGGGAATATAACTATAATAGTATTCATGGGTTTATAGACCAACTTAGAACTGGGGGGGCGTCACCTTGTGCGATGCAATTGGAAAAAAATGGATAATTGATAATAATTGGAATATAATATAAGGATATAAAGTATAACAACTGTGTAAGTAACAACTATAGATATGTATAAATGGGATATGTAATGGGATGTGTACTTCACGTAAGGTACTATGATATAATACAATGCGAGGTAATGTACCGCAATGAGAAGTAGCTCGGGATATAATTTGGAATAAAATCCGTGGGGTTGCCCTTGGGCGCTGCATTAACCCATCGGAATCCAACAAAAGCATCTTGAGCAAATCCAGGTACCCTCTGGTAAACTAACAGTTTGCTATTGAAAATGGCCATTTATAGTGGATTTTCCCATTAAGAATGGTGATTTTCCATAGTTATGTTAATTTACCAGAGGGTAATGATCATGGATTGGGAATGTAATCACTGGGATATATAGGTCCAGGAACTCGGGCTGCTTTTCCAGCCAAGATGGGGAGCATCTCAAGCCGATTGATCCGAAAGGATGGAATGGGATCAGTGCTTCAAAATCATGCTTTGCTCATCCCCTTAAATCTGACAAAGCTACTTGATATGACCCATTCACCACTAGACTCACCAAACATAGAGTTCCCCATGGGACAACCCTGAATTTTCGGAACACCACCAGTGGCCAGCGATGCATATTGCTGTTCTTATCCACCACTTGGGCAACGTATATTATTTGGAGATAATCCCCCTTAACTCCTACTCCCATCATTTCATCATTTACCCTCTGGTAAACTAACATAACTATGGAAAATCACAATTTTTAATGGGAAAATCCACTATTTCTATGGCCATTTTCAATAGCTATGTTAAACTACCAGAGGGTACCACATATTTTGCACCGGACGTTCATGACTTTCCACCTGCACAGACCAAGTTCTTCAACGGCGTCTCGAGGGTGGGCCGTTTCTCGTAGGATCCAGGCGAGAACCAACTCACGGCCGCTGGGAAGCGCATCACGTGGCTGTCCACCACCTGGATCATCCCATATGTTGGGGATAGATGTTGTTATGTTTTGTATTTTATAGATATATGATATGTACATATATATATATATATACTGTATATATATATATACACATTATATAATATATATATATGTTGGGATGTGGTGGGATATCATGATATATATTCCGTTATGTTTAGATACATGTGTATGTATATATATATATGTTTTGCATTTCCTCTGAAATCAAAACCTTAAAATAAAACCACCAACCAGTGAAGAAGCTGTCGCAGGACAACTCAGGGTCCAGGGGGTGCTTGGGACGGGTCAACTCGGCATTTTTGGGTCATCTGGTATGGTGAAACCCAAGGGGTTTGACAAAATCAAAAACAACTGCAGGAATGGCCACGCCAGTTATAAGTTAACTTATAACCCCCATCTATCTATAGACATCTACGATATCTACCAGTCAACCTACTTATAAACCAACTTAGCTATGGAAAATATACCTTCCTGTGGGCATCGGTCCCGATTTGAGATTGCGGTCGCATGTGTTAAATTTGGCTCTTAAAATCCAGGTGCAGTCAGGGGCCCCCACCCCAGATACCGAATTCACCCTATATTTAACAGGAATTTCAATCCTCTGCAAACAAAAATATTGCCATTCATTGTCCATGGTCAAGGTTGAAGACATAGTTAACCTTCGATGCCTTGTAAAAACTATTAAGGCAAAGGGCTGGTTTCTCGATGTTCGCATCACAGTGAAAAATTTAAACAAACAACCAACCCTTCACTAGTCAATTAACCCTGGTAATGTGGTCCCCCCAGTCTTGTTGGCTTGTAAAGCCAGTTCACTAGTCAGAATTATGATATCTCCATATTTTGTTGATATCTCCCCATGTTGCTTCGACATGCTTCGACTATGTCAAAATCTCCGTATTTTGCCGCGCCTTGGCGTTGCCGAAGGCCGGCACAGCTGCAGGCAGCAGCTCCTCCGTCAAAAGCCTCAGAATTTCCTCGCCAGTGGATGGGATGCTGGGAGGGAACCAAGGCCACGGAAAGGCTGAAAAAACATCGAGAAATCACCTGGAAATGAAGAGGGATGTGCAAGACTTTTTGTGAGAAAAAGTGAGAACATCTGGGGTCGTATGACAAGAACATGGGGTGATGTCACAGCAATTTCACCAGCAAAACCCAACAAATGTCCTGAAGTAAACAGAAACGTTCACAACCGAAGAACAGAGTTCTAACACAAGGGATTGTGAATTTGAAAGCAGAATATGTAAATCAAACCAACATGAAGAGGGACTACAAATCTATCCAACAAATATAGTATGAACATGCTTCCTGACTGAAACTTGAGGTAACCAACAAACGTAAAGTCTAAGCAACACACATAGAGTCCATGATGTGTGTCCTGTGTCATGATCATCCCAGCCTCATCGTTCAGCGGCAGCAGGGCCCCAGCGTTGTAGAAATCACAGGCCACCACGGAGCCCGCTGGCGCCCCGGCCCAGAGTGCCTCAGCGTCGGGTTGCAGCTGGTCCAGCATGAAGAAGGTGCCACCCGCGCCGCGCAGACCTCGTAGGGTGCAGGGGTTTGGAAGAAAAGGTTGGGAAAAACAGGTTGGAAAAAATCGGAACATGCTGGAAACATGGTGGAAAACCTCTCTGTTGGATGAAATACTGGGAAAAAAAAGCTAAGATCACCATGTTGGGTGACTTAAGCTCAATTGTTGTCGCTTAAAACTCACATACGTTGTGTTTGAATTGGCGAAATCCCCAGCTTTGGTTGTTTCTGGAGCACAGAACTCTTCATACTTCTTGGCGAAAGTCGCCTTTTTGGTTGATCGAAACTTCTCGACTTACTGCGTGTAGATTGCACGCCTGTTTTTCTACCCGCTATGTTTGATCCTTCATCCCCATTTCTGTCATCAGGGTCGCGTCTTATCCGCCACTTGTGACCCATCAAAACATCCTGGGAATACTGACCTCGAAATCGCGAGAAGACATTGGCAGGCGTCTCTGTGGGAACTGTGCGGTCAAACCAAATGCGAGCGGACATCACATCCACTCCACCCAGTGATCCTGGGCCAGGTGACCAACTGGTCACCTTCTCTTGGGAAATCCCAAATTCAAGGCCAAACATGGAAAGATAACCTCCACTTAGGCCTGAGTTCAGCATATGGTGAAAATTAGAGTGGCCGGTTTCTCATTTACCTCTTGGTCGTTGAAACTCAGGGTGACCCGTCTATCAACCAGTGTCAAAAGAGACATCAATAGCATTCCCTTACACTAGCATTACTGTGATAATAACACATAACAATACAGAAGCATACATAACCATACAAGACCATACATAACAATACATAACAATACACAACAACCCTCATAATCATAATCAACATAGTCATCATAATCATCATAATCATCATAACCATCATAACCATCATAACCATCATAACCATCATAACCATCATAACCATCATCACCATCATCATCATCATCATCATCATCATCATCCTCATCATCATCCTCATCTTCATCCTCATCCTCATCCTCATCCATATCCTCATCCTCATCATCCTCATCCTCATCCTCATCCCCATCATCCTCATCCTCATCCTTAACAATTTCACAGTTCTTAATTATAGCTGTATGCCGTGCCTGCGGCTGAGAGGTTGGGGCACAGCTTGGCCAACTGCGGGCTCCCTCGCAGCACAGCCCTTAAGCCGCCGGCACCCAGGGCCAAAACAACTGCGTCCAGGTCCTGTGGTGCTTCACCCCATGACGGCTTAGCCATGGGGGATCCCCAATAGCTGGATGGTTGATGTTTATTTCATGGAAAATCCCCAATAAAATGGATGAGAACTGGGGGTAGCGGTTACTGCCATGACTTGGGAAACCTTCATATGAATATTATCTGGCTTGGGTGCCTAAAAAGCCCATCTGAAATATATGGGAAACAACTATATTCGGACCATCTTCCCAGGATTGAAAAAAAAAACAAAACTGAAAGCACTCACCAGATACGTTTAATTATGTATGTATGACATATATATATATATTATATGTATAACAAATAGCAATAAAAAGCAAGTGGCGATCACTCGACTTGCCCAACAAAAATGACCAGGTATTTGACATACTTACGATTTGTATCGATTTGTAGGATGAACCACCATGTATATAATTACTTCTCGTAGAAGGGTTTCAACCCAAAACATTGCAGGGAACTATCCCACTTACCAGCTTGCCAGTTTCTTTGAAAATAAATTCAATCCTAGTGAGGGGTTTGACCATCCACATTTGTTCGAGACTTCTGGCGAATTGAATACCCATTGGTTGACTATCCTTACAATTTTCCCGGAAGGGTCCTTAAGTGCTGACCATCCATCTGTTTTCCCGCAAAACAATCACGCAGAGTATCAAAAACCCGCCAAAACTGATCTGGGTACGCCTCCCCAACGATTGGCGACATTTGGTGGCCTAGACCCATTCTTGTTGGGTATTTGTTGGTCCTCGTGTTTGTAGCTTATTTCCCCACCTTTGGACAATCACCAAAAACTGGGGCCCGACCGATCCATTCTCCCACGATCAGGGTGAAATTCAGTGGTGAATATGATACGACGGATTGGGGCCCGACCAGGGCCAGGAATCCTACTGCAGGACCCATGTGAGCCATGGTCAATACTCACTATATGGTTGATGGTCATCCCATCCATAATAAGGATCCAAAAATAATGGTTATGAAATAAATCCCATTAAATCACCATTGGATGACTAGCCCCGTTTTTAATGGTTTGCTTAACCATGAGTATTGACCATAGCTCATGTCAAATAGCCTCCAGTATCCTCCAGTCAACGTGAACCTATGGATATGGAGTTGTCTCAACATTGGGAGCCCATCCCATGGAAGAAAACCGCAAATGTCAGTTGATAGCCATAGAATTTGCGGTAAACCCACGATTTAGAGACAAACTCACTTAAAATATTGCTGCCATTGCTTGGAAGTCCTTTTTAATCTCATTATATTCCCCTTGTTGATGTTTAAATCAATGATTTTGATCATTAGCTAAAATTAATTCTGTTCACTTCCCACCTTGGGTCCGACTCCAGCCGCAGTCTTTTTTGGTAATAATGTTGTAGCAACCCCCGAAAGAAAGAAAAGTAAATTACCAATGTCTTAGTCGGAGTTGAATCTCTTCTATCATTTCGGTTGTTGTATGCCCCCAATTGTCGCCATTTAGTAAGAAAAATGCTGATCAAAGCGTGGAATTTCTACTTGTACCCAGTAGCTTTTCCCATTTATACGTGAGATACGTGGGTTATAAGATGTTGTAAGCCCATTTACTAACAACATCTAACAACTATATGGGACGATCCTCCAACCAGCCCTGCCAGCCCTGGCCTCCATGACTTCGCTGCCGCCGCCCCTGCTACGACAGCGCAGCCCAGAGACTCGGTCGCCGTCCAAATCCAGGCCCTCCACGAAGGTGTTGCCGCGCAGCGTCAAGCCGTGCTGCGTCACCAGGTGGTCCAACATGGGGCTCCTGGGGCTGCCCGGTTTATATAAGGGAAGATATATAGCCGTATAGCCATCATAAATGGGATATACTTGAGATTTCATGGGACATATAGTTATTGTTGGCTATAATATCTATATGTATATATGTATGTATATATGGTCTCGTGTTCCGTGTTCCTACCCCCCACCCCCCCAATGGTATGGGTCCCCAGGTAGCACCCCCTTTCCTTCTATTTGCAAGGTATTGGCAGCATTTCTGAGGTCCAGCCTCGTATTTGCTAGGTCTTTGCAGCAGTTCTGACTACCAGCCTCGCATTTACTAGGTACATGCTACCTTTTAGACGACCTACGCAGCACACATACTCCCTCAAAGTACGTACGTGCTACCTATAGTCATATATACATGTGATATGTATCTACTTCCTATTTACTACTACCTGTGTACTCTCACAACACTACATGTGTTTAACATATACCGTACCTACCATACATTCCAATGATACCATACGTACCATACATACCATACGAACTTTGACCATACATACCATACCTATCATACCTATCATGCATACCACACATACCATACATATGAAACATAATTACCACGCCTCCCATACATACAATACCAAACATATCCAAACATACATGCCATACATACCATACCTACCATCCATACAGTACCACACCCCCACCACACCACAGGGGGGCCACACCACAGGGGGGGTGGAAGGGGGGACAGTACTGTGGCTGAACCATGACCATGGCCGGGGAGGGTTTGGAACGCTGGACCATATATATATATATATTATATATATATACACATCCTATAGTCCATAATAGGATATATATATATATACATACATACATATATATATATATATGCACAACTATATACATCATTACCAACAATAGGTGTGCCATGGTCATCAATCCATTTTCAGAGGGGGTTCATATTCCTATGAATCCAGGATTTCCAAAATGAGATGGATGACCATAACCCATATCCCATGTTCATCCAAGGGTTCACCATGAATTTCCACCATTAGAAGAGCCAATTGGGAGGTTGCCCCATTAGACAAACCAATATCGTTCAATAGCACAACTGCTTGACTGCTTGGGTTTATGTTTGTTTGTTTTTTCTATCGAACAAATTTGTCTTGGAAGTTATGTAGTAAGTTCAAATGGTCAACAGATTGTTTTCAGGGAAAATCTACGCTTGAGACCATGGGATTTCCCAAATTTCGGGATGTAGCTTCTGTAGCTGTTCCCTTCATCTCTTGGAAGCATCTGCAAAGCCGAAGTGCTTGGGATTTAAATGGATTTAACCCACCAAGAGTTGCTGTGAAAGGGGAATATAACCAACAAGAATGGGGAGATCGGGACGGGTCCCAGTTTGGAAGGAGAAAGAATGTGCAGAAAACACTCATTGTTTCTCAATGGTGAAAACGAGGTTTTCCTATTGTGTTCCTCCCAAATGTCCATGAAACCAATCCAATGAATGGATCAACTGGCAAGTGGGAAGTATGGTATGAGAACAACCTGCGTCGCGTGAGTTAGTATGGGATGATAACCAGGTGGGTAGGAAGCATGGGAGGATGCTTAGTAACTTGTATCAGGTTGAGCGTAAGGAGGCAGTAAGTGGCTGGTGGTTCCAAGGCAGCCAAAACATGGGGCCGTTATCTGTCACTATGCCGTTCTTTGGGGATGGAATATGC
Organism: Cladocopium goreaui; assembly: GCA_947184155.2. Classification (NCBI taxonomy): domain Eukaryota; class Dinophyceae; order Suessiales; family Symbiodiniaceae; genus Cladocopium; species Cladocopium goreaui. The sequence goes on from CAMXCT020001317.1 coordinate 72,786, forward strand.
ACATCTATAATGCATTGATCAAGCCACCAACCAAGTATGGGATAATTTTCCGCTAGTCTCTACTTGGTAAGTGTGGTTATCACCCCATTCAAGTCTAAAAAAAAGAGCAGGTAAGGAATATGTTTCAGGGTTTCTTTAACAGAAAACCCGAATACTTGAGTGGTAAATCCGACTGTTTGAGTTTAAATATATATATACACATGTTATATATGTTTCCCCGGAAAACGACACACAAAAAAAAAGAACAAACGGATGCTGAGCATCATCAGCGTCTCACTGACGGTGCCCTTCTTCAACCAGCGCACGTCGAAGGAGCTCTGATGAGCCAAGGCATAGAAGTACAACAGCTCCATGGTCACCGCGGCCGACAGCTCCTGAAAAGAGGGAGGCCAGGTGTAGATGGGACAAAGCCCAGCTATCTATGAATATGTTATATACTGTATATATATATATAGTGTATATAGTGTATGTATATATATATATGTTATTTATATATAATCATATATATAAATACTTACATTGTACAGTATCTATATACATGTAATATATATGTATGCGTGTTTTATACACATGCATGTTATATAGATATATGTATGTATGTGTATGTTATATAATAAGGATATAACAGGTAGTAACCGTAGCTATATTAGAAAGGGATCTCTAGGTCAACAATGAGCATTTGATGAATAAGTCCCTAGCCAACAACTTTGAAAAATTCTCAATTCCAAGAAATGTCTATGATCCATGTTGAGATGATTGCCCAGTGATATATGGTTATTCAGTCAGTCACAACTTAATATATTTCTAGGTTTCCCAGTGGAGAGATCATGGATTGCAATCAGCAAATCCCAAAGCGCAGTGAGCCCACAAGTTGACCAATAGATATCCAGATGGGGATCGGGATGATCCAACAACGCAAAAATTGGGGGGAGAGTGCTAAATACTGTATATATATAGTATATCTATATATATAACTACTGTAACTTTTAAACAAGTTTCAATAACTCGAGAGAAAAGTGGTGGCTTTTCTGGGTGAAACGACTAGCCATGAGCTGATAAGCAGCCACGCCTGGAGCTAAAATCAGTATATGGAGGTTTCCTGAAACGGGGGTACCTCCAAATCATCAATTTTAACAGGATTTTCCACTATAATATAAACCATCCATTTTTGGACACCCTCAATATAGGTTCGATCCCAATGTTTTTCGCTCCTCCGGTGGTTTGAACAAGCCCACCAGCAGCGTAGGCTTCAGGAAGTCATCCACCAAGCGCCGACTGAGACCGCAGCGGATGAAGAGCTCGTGTGCCGTCATGCGGTCGTAGGCCTGCGGCTAGGGTCGGATCCCGCAGATGGGGAAACCCCAGGGACAAGCCGAGGGGGTTTTGGGGGGAAATGCAGCAGATCTACGGGAGAAAAGTTTGCGAAAAACTGGGGAAAACGAGAGAAAAAACAAAAACTCGTGGAGAGTTCACCCAGCAAAAAAAACACAAAAAAAAAGGAAAATACATAGTTTTTACTGACCCTGAAAATGCAGATTGGAGACAAGGAATGGGGAAAGACATGAAAAAATGAAGAGCTCGGCCGTAAATTTAGGCGAAAAATGGGGAAGGAAAACCACCAAAAAAAATGAGGAGTTGGGGGATGCAATCGTCCAAGGTCTTTCTGAAAAACAGTTGGCGCCAGGGAATTCACTCCCAGCAATGCAGGGGATTATATCTGTGGGGTTGCAACGGTTGCACCCGTGCTAAGCAGTGAATGTCATCAGATTTCCGAAGTTTCTGTTTGGGACCACCAATTTGCTATGGAAGTCCTCTAGAAACATGCAACTGCATTGGTGATTCGTATATCCAGATTCAGAAGTGTGAAGGATACAAAGGCCCAAGTTGTGTTTATCGAAGAGTTCTCCCAAAGAAAATCCACCAAATGAAGTGGGTGTCATAAAGAACAGAATCCAATATGCAGAGTGGACTTTACTATATTGTTTCTACACATTTACAAATCTGAAGTCAGAAATCCTAGCAAACAAAATCCGCCAGTTCTCCAAGCTTCCCGCCTTGAATGTCTCCTCATCACGGGTGAAATCGATCATGGCCAACAACAGGCCTGTTGTCAGTTTTTGTTGGGGCGATCTCAAAATCTACCAACAAGTTGGCCATCAAGGGTTTGGTTGTTGCCATGTGTCATCATTGACCACTTAGTTGCTCAATTGGGGATAACGCCTCTTTTAATTCACCAACTTGTAGGAAAAAACAACATCTATGAGCCTGCCAGTCGCAAGGGACGTGTCGAATAGTGTATAAACCTGCAATATGGGTATGAGAATGGGATCTACCTGATGATAAATTGATAAACCATGGGATTCTTGCAATGATCATCCTCCGACTCTGCCGGACGTCATTCTAAAACGACGACCATCCATAAATTGATGGGGCCGCAAATCATTCTTGAGCCACAAGTGCATCACCGGAAATTCATGTTTGGAACATGGATCTTGTTTTTCTCGCACCCCCCCAAAAAAAAAGTAAACAACAATCCATTTACCACCATTAATGGTATTCTTTCTAGGATCTTCCCCAAATCTATCGTTTTTTGGGTTTGCTCCACCATCCCATCTACCCTTACTGCCCCTGGGCACCTGTGATGGACAGGCGATCGGCCAAAGGCAGGCGTTTGAAGCGACTGAAACTGGCCTCAAGGAGATGAGAGGAACACATATCAATATTGGTATTATATATTGTTTTTAAATTTATACTGTCATGATGGAGACGATATTACTATATTATATAATATATACATATATATATATATACATATATTTACATATGTGGATGTTTACATAAGATTATATTGGAGGATGTTGCAGGTAGATCATGGTGTGTGTGTGTGACCATATATATATATATATGTCGTATAAATAAATGATCTATCATTGTGGGATAATATTTTAATTCCACTATATATATATATTACTGATAAATAAGGGTTTGGTTTATCAAGAGCGAATCTTCACCATTGGGGCTTGGTTGAATCCGCATGATATGACCTGCGTAGTTTATGTCGTTTTTTTTTCCATGGCTGACCTTGGGTAGCCAAGAAACAAACACAACAAGTTGGTTTATTAATGTCAGCAAAATATTCCTCCAGATGGGGTAAGGGATCACAATTCCATGTACCCTCTGGTAATTTAACATAGCTATGGAAAATCACCATTTTTAACGGGAAAACTCACTATAAATGGCCATTTTCAATAGCTATGTTAGTTTACCAGAGGGTAATTCATTGTAATTCCATTTTAAAAAAAATAGATCTGCTCGGCCGCCAAACACAATGAACCATCTTTTCCTGGCAGTACCCGTTTGGATGATTCGCTCAGCCATCGGAGACATCGCTTGGGATTTTGTGCCACTGCAAAGGTACTAATACCCCTCCATTTTCATGGGTTTTTCCAGATTTGTTGGGTTGAACGGTTGAGAGGATAATATGACTTTGCCCGAAAATTCGGACTACCATAAAACAAATCTTGTGGAAAAATGATGATAGATCACGGGATTTATAGGAGTTCCATATTTTGAGCACACCCATATCACAACCACGGAGAAAACCAGGATGAACAACCCACCTATACAATGGGCTACCGGCCAACTCCATCAACGCAATAGGAATGTTGCCACCAATGATCTACAAAATAAAAACACAACCGATTGCCACTCTTGTAAGCAGGGCTCCAGAGGGTATCGACTCACTTCTGCGATGATAGCGTAGCGATCTTCTGTGATGTGACATGGAGATACATGGAGGCAGATCCATATGTGCATTCATTGATTCATATGGGTATAGGACACATAGTTCCTGTGCAAGAAATATATTTCCGAACTGCCTTTGGAACCTTTGCTCCCTCTCCAAAGGCTCCACCAGCCCACCATTCAACTAAACAACACCTCTTTGGAACAAAAAAAATCGCAACCTCCATAATGTCGACCCTGGATTAATAAACCTCTAGGCTGTTTAATTGGGGGGGTACCATTTAAGTATTGGATTATGACTATTGGAGGACTACCCCCCTAATTAATAAACCATGGTTTAGTCTCATCCGGGGTTGACATTATCCATAATTATCCATCATATCCCATCACCCTCCCCCATCTCCCCATCCCCCCATCACCAAGGCACCAGCACCTGCCCCAGCGGACTGGGCAACTCCGGCGCCTTGTCGAAGACCGGCGCCGTTGCCTCCAGGCCCTCGGGGCTGTAGAAGGCGCTCTCCGTGAAGTCAGTGAAGAGCTCGGACTCCTCCAGGCCTCCGATCAGGAAAACCATGGAAAACCATGGGAAAACCCATGGAAAACCCTCCCGCAAAAGCTGAAAACTCGACGAAAAGCGGTGAAACATGAGGAAAATGGATGGAAAATGGTGTTTTGTTGGTCCAAAAAAGAACATGGGAATGGGGATGGGAATTTAAGCAAAGAATATAAATAATGGGCACTTAGAACATGATTTCAACAGACCAAATTTGGAGATGTCACCAGTTTGTGGTGGGAAAATAAACGACAACGAGTCGTATAGAGAACCTACCACGGGGATCTAACAATTGATTGAAAAATGCCCCCATCACAATCTTCAATGCGGGCTCAACTACCTATTGGGTGGAAGAGACTTGAAGGGGTCATCTTCATAGTTTTTAGGGTCTTCAAAGCTCCTCAAGAGAAGAATTGAGCCTTCAAATGCTTGATTTAACATCTTACAGTAATTAGACAGAGCATTCTTTTTGTCTGCGTGACTTCAACTTTGACCCATACGCATGTCCTGTTCTCCATTCTGGAGATGTGTCCAAATGGACCCGTGGCAAAAACAATGCCAAGCCAGAAATCCGGAGAAATTACGAGTGGAAGGACCAAAGAGTTGGCTGAATGAGTTCCTGCACATGGATTGAAAATTACAACAGACAGGAATAGCAATACAATCCAAACAAAATCTGAGATGCAGAAACATAGCCTGAGGACTGGCAACCACAATGAGTTCCCTGTACCAGTTTTAGCCAAGCATCCAATCTCCTTTAGGATGGAAGTCATGTTGGGATAATCGCGCCAAAAGCCCCTGCAGAATTGGCCATTGGGGATCACCGCAAATATGGAAACCAATCTTGTTAAACAAATATTGTTTTAGAAATGATTCAAAGAAAAAACCTTCAGTTGTGGCAAAGAAAAGTTAGTGCTTTTTTCCGGGAAGTAGCAAGCTTCGTTGTCATCCATTTGTGGCCGGCTAAACCGCTGGCATAGCAGGATCATCACCGATGGTTTCCTGAGTTTCTGTCTATTTTTTTTGAACAGATTTGTGTAGAAAACTGGGAGATACACAGATCTGATGGCAGAGTTGAATTTGGAAAAATGATGCTTAAAATCATTGGATGTTCGGGTGCCCTTCAACCGTGGACACAAAGCAAATTTGGAATTTGGAATGTAGATTCGGTATATAGATGAAAATGATGATAAACCATTCGGTTTTTTGAACTCCGATTGAGCAGCGTCAATAACCTGGTTGCGAACTGGTTCTACAGGTTTTTGTTTTTAGCTATTCAAATAATGGATTGTAATGATCTCTTTGCAATAGGTTAGTAGAAGCCCAATATGAACAACAAACCAATGGTGTTTTGACACTGCCCAAATCACCCCAGGACGGCCTTGCCTCGTTCCAGCCTCAAAGGGCTTGCCAGAAGGGGTGCTCATGGAGTCACCTGCGCTTCAAGGCTTGAGGTGAATGACTGATGATAACCCCAAACAAAGCATTTCAAAGCACTTGCAGTTATAAATCCACTTGACTTGACTATTGACTGTTGATTCATTCATCACCTATCCTTGGTATAAAGAAATATGCAACTAGTGGGAAATTCAAATCAATCCATTGACCTGCTGCACAAGAATAAACAAAGTATAACATCCTTTAACCATTCGATGAATAGCATCACTTTTACCATTGCTTATATATACTATTTTTCCATTCCTTTAACATCCCATAAATTCACCATTAGCATCGATTTTACCTCGCCCAAAATGGATAGTTGACCAAGTATGTTACCAGTGGTGTCACCATTGGTTTCACAGCCATCAACTTCCCACCTGGCTGGCCGCCATCGAAAAGCGTCACCTCGCAGCCGTTTTCGCAGAGCGCCTTGGCGGCTCCTAGGCCGCCCCAGCCGGCGCCCACGACAGCCACGCGCGGGCGACGTGGAGCGTCACTGGCCACGGCGCACCGCAGGGTGCGGCTCCTGGCGAATTGGGATTTATGCAGCAAAACTTGGGATTTGATAATGAAAAATGTTGATTTAACTATGGAAAATTGTTTTGTAATCATTGAGCAATTAGTATTCATGTGTATATATATATATATAATATACATTTTTTTTAATTATATTGTATATATGTATTATATATATATATATATCATAAATAATTTTGGACCAAAATAGCCAATAAAACAACGTGCAATTTAACCATGATAAAGTGTGATTTAATTGATTTGTACATGTCAATTCCAAAGCTAAGCACTAAAGAGCTAGGATTTTACCATGAAAATATGTATTGTATAATATATATATATATATATATGTAAGATAATATATATATATAATATCTATATAATACACTATATATGTAATATATATATACGTATATATAATAATGTTGATATAATCATGTAAAAATGTGAGCTCACCATGAACAAATATAATTTATACAACCGTGAACAATTTAGACTTAGCCATGAAAAGAATGGATGCAAACAAAAAAACGGTATGCAGCCATCGAAGATTGTGATCTAAGCATTCAAAACAAGGATCAAACCATAAGCAGCAGCTAGCCACCCAAAATTTGGATTTAATCATCAAAATGACGGACTTCTTGCACCATCACAAACATTGATTTCTCTAACAAACTTTGTTTTTGTCGCAACACCGGGGATACCCCAAAATTGCAAGTTCAACGGGAAGAATGATAGTAAACCCAGGAGGGGTCCAGATTCCATTTTTTGAGGACATATATCATATCCATACAAATGAACCAGCTGAAGTTAGTCATGATGACTGAAATTTGTATTGAGAGACAACCTAGTCACTGACCATTTGCAAACAGTCACCCATTGGGGACCAAAAGTTCCGATCTTCCAGGATCATCCCAGTACCAGAGTCTCAGCCCAACTCAAAAATCCAAGTGGCCTAAACAAAAATTACTGATCCTGAGAATCCCCTAAATTTTTGGTTGGAGAGAATTATTTTCCAACCCCTTATGGCAGGGTCTCCTCTTTCCTTTGCGCAGACTCGCCACGGCGATGCCAGCGGCGTACAGCGGCATCACCGCCGCGCCCCGGGCGGTGCCCTGCGATGATGCGCTGCGCCGGGCGCTTTGTGCCGGGACTGGGGGCACAGAAGCGCCATGCGCCACGGTGACGGCAGGGCCGGCAGGGGAGGGGGCCACGAAACTTAGCGCCATGGCAGATGGAGAATGGAAACAGCTGCGGATTCACAAATGGTATCCATGTCCTTAATTATAATGATTCCAATCAACAGGGCTATTTTTGATGGCTCAAATGATATTGGGACAGCTGATGGGTTTGGACATGTGGTGAATCAACAACACCAATCGCATTGTCTGGCGCGCCGTGTCCACCTGCACCCCCTCCATCAGCTTGCGATGTCCCTATAGCCATGGCTCGGCAGCGGCTCAAGGTGCAAGGTTGGATGAGATTGTCAATGGTCATTCTAAGCACCTACGTAATCCGATATAAAAAAAAAAAAATATTAAGAAATGATTCTCTGGCAATTTAATGGTTCTAAATCTAGTGTACCAGTCTGGTTCTAAACACCCGGAGAAAAAAGGTCATCTGCAAGTACTAGTTTGTCCTAAACGATCATGTCTCCACCAGTTTGGTGGCTGCCAATGAAGCTGAAAGCCTTGACGCAGTGGCCCCAAACAACCAGAGCTTGATCCATGGGGAAGCTTGTGGCAGGAAGAAATCTGGATGTGTCTGGAAAATGAAGGGAAACCCACCCCAAAAAAAAACACGGTCTATCATGTTTTTACCATTCAAATAGTTTTGAGTGTATATCCCATTTATAGACACAAGAATCTGGAGTTGTCGGTTGCTGTTTGGTTGACCAACAAACATAGAGTGCGACAAACAAAAATTGGCGATGAACCCACACGCTGCCAAAGATTGGTGTGGAGGGTTTGTGATCTGAACCCTGGCGATACCCCTTCAGGGTGATTCCCTTAATAAAGTTGTTCCATCACAAGTTTGAAGAACCGTTAGGGGATGGGGGACCCACACGTTTGGTAGTTCAATCCCAATCTCTTGCTAGTTAAGAATATGTCGAACCCTACTTCTCAAAACTCATTCTGATTGGTGGTTAAGCTACCCCCCTTGGATTATCATCCCATTTTTGGGTGTGAACATTAAAAACAAAATTGAAACCACCAACCAGAATAGAATGAATAGACAAACCTGGAGTATGTTCTCAAGATTTTCTAAGAAAACCAGATTTCCACCCCCACCCCCGCCCGCCTTCCGCATGTCTCGTTGGTGAACCCCCCCTTTCCCAAGGTCCTCGGCATCCTCGGCGTGGCCATTGTGACCATCGCCAGACTCCTCCATGGGTTCCATGGTGGACTCAGTAGTGTCCACGGTGTCCACGGTGTCAACCGCCTCGCAGGTGGAGTAGAGTCACGTGAGGAATTCGCCATGGTCATATGGTAAATACATGTAAATACCCAGAACTTCAAAGGACACCAAAAACTCACCCAGTCACAACGCCTAGGTTTAACCTAGCCTGTGTGAAGCTGGGCAATTTTGATGAAATTACAACTTATTGTGATAAATGTGAAAAGGCAGTGAAAAGCCCCTGAAAAGTCAGTGAAAAGGCCGTGAAAAGCCCGTGAACATATGGTTCTTGATGTTTTCCATAATTTCCTGTAATTTGGGTAAATTGTAGCCTTTTAGTCAAACCTGTCCTTTGTGATAACGGACTTAGTAAACTACTAAACCTATCCTTTGGAAGCATTGGGATACCTAAATACCAGCCATTGAAACTTGGAGATATCATGGAATATCACTCCAATCGGGAAATAGACATCCCTGAAGTCCTGAGATTCTCGTCCGAAATATGGCAATGTCAAAACAAAACATCACTCAAATGAATGTGAATAACAAATTCATGAGAATATGGAGTCATCCTGGAGCAATGTGGGAGTCACCCAAACCATAAAGCTCAAAAAAATGGAGGCTTGTTAATACCACCCATTTCTCGTGATAAAAAGGAGTTTATGTTGTTGGGCTTACCACATTAGATACAATATGGAAATTTCAAAAAGTCCGTCACTCAAATGGGAATGTCTTTCCATGTTCTGTGTACTTCAGGGTGATTGTATATGCTAGTGCCACGTGGTGCCAAAAAAACAGGTTATCACTCAACAAAGAATTGGACTTAACCAGCAAACATTGTGATTTTATTTCTTGCATTTATGTTCGCAAACTTGGCCAACATCTATATATATATATTTTATAAATCACAAGTGATGGGTTTATAGTAGGTATATCGAACTATTCAATGCTGGTGATAAACCAGCTTATACCCCGGCCAGGATGACTATAAATAGACATATGATATCCCCAAAAAAGGTGTTGTTTGCATCTATTGCAGTCAACTTGTGGAAATCAATGGGTTTCAGTGTTTGTAGGAAATGATGTAATTACAAATGGTCATGGTGCATGTCCCAAATCTATGTTGGATAACCATAGTCCCTATTATCCAATTTTTCTTAGTGGTAAAGGCGCTGATCACCATGGTGATCTACAATTTCCTTCCTGAAACTAGCACATCCCCACACAGCTGCAGCAAAACGCTTTAACCAACCCCAACATGACGAGCCTGTGAGCTTTCGACCTGCAAGGAGTTTGGTGTTGTCCAGCGGGCAAAACAGATGAATAAGCTGGAGGACCCTCCAAATAGATCCAAATATTGAGGAAGATTGCTGAATACTGTGTGAGTTGAGTTGAATGATCTTTTCCTCCTAGTTTCATATGGCTTCACTAGCTTTCCAACCGTTCTTGGGATTGCTGTAGTTCCGTGTGGACATCCAATTTCAGCATTTTGAGACATGCCTTTAAACAATTGAATCTTGAATAACAATATGGGCCTCTAACCCAACTGGGCCAGACTTCACAACGGCAAAAACACCGGCAGACCCCCACGTCTTCTGGTGCATCTCCTTCAAATTTCCCAAGGTTTGGGAGGAATCAAGATGTTCATCTGTTACATCTGAAAAGTTGATGCCCCATAGTTGGCTAAGTTGGTTTACAATGTGTAGTGACAATAACTAAGGTTTATGGTAGGTAATTATGTCGAACTAGTCCATGGGGGTTATAAATAACAAACTTATAACTAGGGTCACCAATTTGTATATTTGGTTATCTGACGTTGTCTGTAAAATTGCATCCAATGATATAGACAAAAAATCCCCACTGTTTCTCAATTTCGACAAACTGAACCTTTGTTTGTGTTTCCTCCAGATCAACCATACTGGGTCATACTTAGCCATCTCAACCAAATGACTTAAGGTTGGCGAATCCCAAAAACTTATATATATAGTTTGTTCAAACCCTGGTTTGTCGTCCTGTGTTGCTGGTATTCTTGATGATCCAACCAGTACAGTTTTCCTTTTCAACCAGCCACACATCCCAACTTATCCAACCACCTCACATTTTACTTGTGATGGTCAGTGATGGTTTAAAATATTCATTTTTCCTGGTTCCCCCCTGGGTTCCCCCATTTCTATCACAAGAACGGCTGCACTTAGCCTCAGTGGAACTGTTGTCTTTCACCAACATTGCGGAAGCGTCCTGGCGGTCACTGAATGATCCATTCTATGGTTTGTATACGTGCGTATTTGTGGATAAGTTGCAATATCAACCTGGAACAAGGGCATTTTATGATCATTTTGAGATAGCCCTAATCACCATATATCACCATCATTTCCATTGACATCACAGCGAAGTATGATTTACCCAGATTCTCCGCCGATCCCAGCCGTATGAAACATAACCCTCAAAAAAGGCCCTTATTCCCATCCCATCTCAAAAATGATAACATGTTGCCATAGCAGATTCCAAATTAAACATCAATCAACATCAATCAACATCACTAAATTGCAGGAAAATTCCAACATCGTCCTCCGCGGCCCTCTCCAAGCGTTGCACCAACATGAGGCGCTGGGCCACGGCAGCCAGGTCACCCTCCTTCAGTCGCAGCGGGGGACAAGAACAAGGCCGAAAGATGGAGGTAATGGCAGGATTGTATGGGGAGAAATGTTTGGACATGAGAAATTGAATTGAACATGGACGGACAAATTTAAAGATTTCACCAGATGGTAAAGCCACGTTGGACATGAGAAATGTCATTTGCAAAGGTAAAGCCACAGAAAATGGTGGATTTGGGGATTTATAGTAAGCCACAAAAAACTATATAGAACAGATTCAATTTACCATGATATGTTTTTACATTGTTCGTTAGTTTGCTTGTTCTACATTTTTCTGGATTGGTAGAAGCGGCAGAAAATGTGCGTGGAAACGATAAATTCAACATGTAATCAGAAGAGAATGATCGGATGTGCGAAGACAAATTGCTGCAATCATGACAATCAACATCAATCAACAGTCATATCCTTTTTTTAGAACTGAAATGAGGGAGTGAATTTTTGACCAGCAGAAAATACCAGGGATGTCAGAAACGGACATGTTTCACCAATAATCATGTGGACTCTAAATGGGAGAAATGGATCACATGTGGATCATTCACCAACCATTGAATCATAGGTCCGGATGGTCACACGAAAAATGACCACTTCATTCCGCGGGTGGCCCTTGATCACCAAAGATTTGCGGATGGTGAAAAAAAAGGGGAATCAACATCGCGAGAAAGATCGCTAACTATTGACCAAACCTTTGGTGAAATCGGGTGCCCGAAATGGTCCTTTATTTGTGACCCATCAATCTTCAAAGCCTCATAAACAGGAGATGAATCCCTGTGCATGTTGCTCGTAGCCCTATGTTTACTGCAGGCGGATTATACCACATGTTGCTACCAAAAACTCCCAATTCTTGCCTCGGTTTACAGAATATAATCCTATATGTGTGTAGTGTTTGCATCATTTGTTTTCGTTTGACTGGACCTTTGAAAAAAATGCGTTGAATAAATCAATGATAATCCATGTTTCTTGCTCTCACATAGATGGATAGAGAGATATAAAGATGTATAATATGCATACATTCAGGTCCCCTAAACCATGGGTTTCAATGGTATAAGTTGGATGATTTGGGGGGTACCCCCATGACTTCGGAAACCCCTATTTCAACCAACCAGCCATTCTGGCACCTCCGGGGGAGATGCCAAGACTTCCTCCACCTATGGCGTAAGTCAGGCTGGCTATCCCCCATGGGGGATTCCCATCGTGTCCCATGTGGTGCTAAGAGTAGGGAATGGATGGGAATGGACTGGGATTATTCGTAATAGTTCTGGATTGAATTGGAATCAGGGTGAGGATCATGCTCCCAAATACTAAGCACTGGATATTTGAGGCATGGTTCACATGCAATACGTTGCAATGGCTGGTCAAGGTACCCAGGTATGCGTCCCATCCCCCACCGGTTACAGTACCAGCGCGTTGCTTTCACATCGGTGCATCCTTCAGATTTCATGATCTCCCCATTTCCCGTTCCGGATTAAACATCGCAATATGTGCACTGAAAAGACAGGCCATCTTCCCTTCGCCCACCTTTTCGCAAGCAAGTTCGGCCGTTTGGGGATGATTCCCCTTACTATCATCCCAGCGACGTCGCAGTGAGGTCGTTGTAATTTATCCTAAACTCAGTTTATTCATGGTTGATCATATCTCTGATATATCACAAGTAGTTTTGTCTCCGCTTTTGAGATGTTCAACTGTTCTGTTATATCATGTTATATCATGTTGTATCCCCATGTACCACCAGGTCATAGTGAGACAATCCTCCAAGTACCCCTTCAGCTCCGGCCAAGCTCCACACAGCTGCTTGGAGTTTCTCCATCGCCACGCGCAATCTGGCCTCAGCTCGAGGCTCGGACCGGAGAGGGGATAGATGGACCGTGCTCTGCGTTTCGCCAAGGAAAATCTAGCACAAATTAATGGAAACCACAGTTTCTTCCCATGAAAATGAACGGAAAACCTGAAGACTATCAATCTACGGTTGACACCCATGAAAACATGTCTACTGCAATTGCTGCAATACCGCTAGAAAAATATTGAAGAGCGGTCACCACTCAGATGAGTTTTGGAACCTCTAGCAGGCGCTCCAACCCAAGCAAATCCGAGAGTTCTTGTTCTGCGAGAAATCTGCCGTGGAAAAAGGGCCGAAAATCATGTGCATCCTGTACCATATTAAATTATATATATATATACAACAACTTTGTCACTTCCCCAATAGAAATACTGTAAATACTGATTTATCTATTTATTTATCTATATATCTATTCATTTATATGCGGGTAGATCATATTTCAATATAATTCAATCACCTGAAAAGTTCGGCTATTTGAAGATATGTAGTTATTCCCTAAAAAATCACCATCATTCCAGTTCAAAAATACCCCAACTGAGGTCCCACCAGTCCCACAACGAGATCGGCTGAGTTCTCCTGGCACTTGGATCTCGTACTAAGGAGGCGGCTTGCTCCTGGGCTCATCCTATCATGGGACCCATGGGAATCTGACAAGTTCAAAGTAACCAGGCGAACTGGAATGAGGAGATATCTATTATATATATATATTATCTATCTATATATATATATCTATTATATATATATGTATATTATATATATATATATTATTATATATATATATTATATCTATCCAACATCATCCAACACAATAAAACATGCCCAATTGCCAATTTACTGATGATGGTGTTTTTTTTTCAAGGATGTAAAGATTGGCATTTTTCATTGTCAGCTTTGTTTGCTGGAGGTACATCCTTCCAAAATATATCCATATATGGCGTGCAAATTGCCACAGTGCCTCGTGGCCATCACATGGGATGCTTCAAACCATAGACTCTGAAAGAACGAATCGACGAATATGGCTATAACCTGGTTATAGCATGTAATAGCCTCGAATCTTCCCCCGTGCTTGTTACCCATCGGGTGTATAGTGAAGGCTGGCAAGGACCCAAGGTCAGTGTTTGCAGTTTAAAGGGATATTCAAAACTATGTTGATAACCCAGCTATTTAATCTGGATTAGGGGACAACCAGGGTCGTGATAGGGAAGAATCAAGCAACCCTTGGGTCCTTGGGTACAGGGTGTGCCCACACACACACACACACATGTACACATACAATTGCAGTCTGTATATATATATATATGCAATTACACGTATAAACCTATATTACAAGTTTATATATACATGTACACTTACATACATGTATACAATAACATAACCGGGTGTACCAACCATGTATCTTCGAAATTTGCTAACCGTTCGCAGCCCAGCCGCCCCAGCCGCCGTTCCCCAGTGATCGTTCGGTCCAGCTGTGAGGCGCAGAGTTGATCCAAGAGCTGGTCCAGTTGAGACTCGCACGGAAGTCTCAAACATGCCTGGTTAATGTGGATGGAAACAACAACCATTCCATTATATACTTGAGTGTGTATGTATATATATATATATAAATATCGAGCCAGGACGGGGCTGCCCGGGGAAGTGCGTTTGGACTCCGCAGGGCCAGTGTTTTATGCACTTTGGGATGTCGGCGGAATGACCAAATGGCTGACGAGACTTCTTTCCGAAACGCAAAACCCTAAACCCCAAATCCTAAACCCTAAAAGCTAAATCTGACATCAAACCCTAAGTAACTTAGCTAGCCTTGAAAGTAAGACCTGATTAAAACCGTGGTAAAAGCCCTAAAAACCCAAAATGAACCCCTAGATTAGATGAACTCTAAACAAACCCTAAACAAACCCTAAAGAGTTGGTGACATGATAAACCTCTGGGCGGCACCCCTGGCCTGGGGGTATTTATACATGTATTTAAACAAATATATATATATATGCACAAACAACAGCAATTTCACCCCATTGAATCGAAGGGTTGTAGGGTTGAAGAGTCGTAGTGGAGACATTGTTATGGGTAGGCCGAAATGTTAATTGCATCTATTGTTGAAGGAGATCATGCGAGATGAAGGGAAAAATACGGTGCAAGAATATGCAAAAACGATATTTGAAACAAGGGTTCTGTTCAACATGGGCTGGATTAAATGCCCACGCCAAGCAAATTCTTTGAACACTTGCCATCCATTATTCCGGCGTTAAGGCAAACTGAGACATAGAAGCAGTTGGGATAGAAGCCAAAATGAGCAAACGGCGATCGAGATAGAACCAACAAAATCCGGTAATGTGACGACCAGTTCTGGATTGACAACGAGAACTTCATAACCCCAATGGATGTTCAATCCCCAACTGGCGATGAACATCAGCTCTTCCGTCCTCAGAGAGACCTTCGGAGTACTCCCCATCGCCTTTTTTCGTCGAGAAAAAAAACCCGAAATCCCCGGAGTTGGTGGGGTGACACCGGTGACACCGAGACTTTCCTTGGCACAGAACAAGTCATATGGAGGTTTCCATAGTCATTTGGCTACTCCAATGGATGGTTTATTTCATGGAAAATCGAAAATGAAATGGATGATTTGGGGTCTCCCCATTTTAGGAAACCTCCACATGTATCTTAATGGTTCTAAATTCTTAGGTCAATAACCCAGGACCCACAGATGTTGGTTCTAAGATGTTGTAAGTACCAGGTTTTCACGCATACCCAAAGGACGGCAACCAAAGGAATCTCATCAGCAATAGATCATCGTTTGCCCATCTTTCTATGTCGTTTCGCCAATCATCAACCCATTTAAGTTCATTTTTCAGGTGAACAAAATGAGAAACACTCTCCCAAACCTCCAAAAATTTTCATATGGGAGAATCACTTATTAATCACTATTCATATGATTTCATATGTATATCTGTCAGCATTCATCACACTATTCATATCTATTGAATCACCAGGGTGAACCAGTTCCACCACGGCGGCGCCTGTCATGAAGGCCGCCTTGCTGAGGGCTCGGACGAAGTCGGCCGGGCGGCCGTGGGGATCCTGGGAGATCTCGGAGATCGGGGTTCACGTCAGCCATATCTAGCCGGGAAGCCATCAGAATGATTGATGATCATCCATTATTGATCTGATATTCCATAGTGAAGATATAACTATATAACTTATAGTTTAAGTGATATATATATATAGCTAGATAGTTATTGAAAGATCATCAATTATATCTAGTTATACGTATCTTTAAGTGATATAAACTGATATCATCCATTTGAAGATATAACTATATAAAACTATGTATATATATATATAAATATATATAACTATATATATGTATATAAATATGTATATATATATATATATACATAACTGAATATATCTTGAGATCTTGAGTGGTGGATGGGTAGCATCTAGTTACCATAGATACATGGCAACGGGTCAAATTTAAACCCAGTGCCCCTGCAGATTTGGTCAATGTGCTACCATTTTCCATGGTTGCTTCCCATCCTGGGTAAAAAAATAGTACCAATGAACCCATCCTGGATGTTGCCTTTTTCGAATGAGACTAATGAGACCATCCAAAATTCACGTGGTAAAAAAACTTTCGACCGACATCCATATGATTGAATCATGTTAAATACGGTTCTTTTCCTTGCGTGTTCATCCACAACTCCGGTCACTTGCTCACTTCCGAACTCCACTGCTTGAGACTCCGTTCCTTCCTATTGAATCAAGTTTCGATGGAATCTATAGCTGTATTTGACCATGACCATGTACCAAATTTGATGGTTTGCCATAGTTCCCCCCATATTTTCTTGGATTTTTTTGGTTTGTTGGTTATATATCCCCATGCTTAACGCTAAAGATCCATTATATACAGATTGAAGCATTCATCTAGCATCACATCTACTCTGAATGTCATTATATCTACCAATATCTATAGAAAAACTACTATTTTTATATGTTTTTATAAGTTTTTATATGTTTTTATATCCATAGATGGTAATGTTGTTCCCCTCAGCCCTGCACAGCTAGGGCCCTTGGGCCATTTTCACCGCCATCGATGGCGGCAACCTGGGGTTGCAACCACAGGAAGAATTGGGGAAAACCACAAATTGGTGGAACAAAAACATTGGAAAGTGAACATATAATGGATGTTTGGGGTCAACAAATATGTACCAAGAATGATTTTTTGGGGGGACCCCAGGTTTCGGAAAATTGAATTTCCGCGAGAAGAAATGGCTTTGTCTCAAAATGGATCATGTCCCATAAAACGGCCATGCAAAAATCTGCAAAAATACGGGCAATGAGGAAGGTTCCAATTCATGACTCACCCCCAATTGAATGTGTATGCGTCAAAATTTCAGGCCAATGCAAACTGCTGGTTTTGGGCAACTTCGAGGAGCAAAGTATCCATTTCACCCAAGTTGGACACATATCCAAATACTGGGATACTGATGATCCAACTTCTCTTCTTAAAAGATGGGCCAAAACCATAGATGATCTTTTCCAACTAGCTGGTTGAAAAAAGAGCGGTAACCCGCATGTTCCACGATAGATTATGATAAATTTATATAAATGCTTTCTAAAGCGGCCCGAAACTATTGGTCCCTTTGGGCCCTTTGGGTTTGCCTGGAAATGCTGGGGGTATACCCTCAGAAAACATCATGGTTTTTGCTCGGGAAAATCGTTGATCCAGCTCCCCAGCTCCGCATCCTTTTCCGAAATCCTCATCGCAGGCGAGCGTTGAAACAGGAATCCAACTCCCAGTCTTCCAAGCCGCCAAGTTCGCATAGCAGTTCCCGAGCCTTGGATGGGATCAAGGGGTCTGACACTTAAGGATTGAGCAGATTAGAACTGGTTGTGGCTTCCGAAGGTGGGGCGAAAAGGAATACTGAAATACCATTCTGTTGAATGAAAAGCCAACGAAACCTGCAGCATGAACACTGCAACATGAATCAGTCTAAGGTGTGCTTTTGCTGTTTTGATAGTTGGAAATGGCCAGAATCCCACTTTTATACATATCTATGGCTATGGCTTAGGTTCCGAGGTTTTCCGGTAGAAATATCCATGTTCCATACCTTCAACTCCCATGTTCATCAATTGTCCGTACCTTGAAAGCTGTTTCCAACATGTTACAGCTGAAACTTCCATGTTCATCCAGATTCTTGCAACATTTTTCCACCCTCTCTCCAGGACCAAGCCATTGTGGTAGGTTATATCCAAGTACATTCCAATAGTTTCCTCATAACCCACCAGGCTTAAAAACTGTCCATGATATCATATTGATTGCATATCCATTCCGTCCTATCGTATCCCCATATTTTGTTCATTGTAGATTCCTTTTTTTTTCGGTAAATATACCTTGTATTCCGTTCCCATGAAGATTCCGATAGACCCAGTCACCTCATATCTCCATATCAATATATCCCCATATTTTCTTGGTCAAACAAGCTATCCAAGATCGTAAGTGGTTCAAAACCCATATACATTTGACATGTATGTATGTAATGTAAAGTAAAGTAAAGTAAAGTAATGTAATGTAATGTAATGTATGTATGTATACCTGTGCTGTTTTTCGCTAATCTAACTGGTTTATTTCATGTGGCACTACCCACTTTCGATTCCTAGTTCCAGGCACATCCAGGTAATGTGGTAAATTAAGTGTCTATACAGTAGGCAATATGGTAGTAAACCTGGATTATGGCACCCATTTCATGTAAAATAATTGTTAACAGTAATATCTCCCATTATATCCCTATTCTATCTCCACTATCCATTATATCCCACATGTCATGTTTAGAGCAATATTCATACCATTGTTCCTTGAACACACACACATATATAATTTTACGCCGGGTAAACCCAATGATAAACCAACCC
Organism: Cladocopium goreaui; assembly: GCA_947184155.2. NCBI lineage: Eukaryota > Dinophyceae > Suessiales > Symbiodiniaceae > Cladocopium > Cladocopium goreaui. The sequence goes on from CAMXCT020001317.1 coordinate 91,831, forward strand.
AAACTAGGCAGAACTATCATATATGTGGTTTCATCCCAAAAAATACATGGTTTCTAGGTTTCTTAAATGGGGCTAGGGGATCAAGTCCCATTAAATCACCCATGATTTTCGGCATTCTATCCCCATTATGGTTGGTTAAGGTTGCTTATATCTCCATGAAATCCCCGCATGTTTGGGTTCTAATCCACCCTGACGCATCCCAACCCGCCCCAGAAGCTCCCCGCCTTTTTAAGGCGCGGCTGGGTCCAGGTCGGCTGCTCCACCAGGGGCAGCTGCGCTTCAGCCTCCAGGCGCTCCAACAGCAGACCCAGCTCCACGAAGCCGGAGGTGGGGTGCAACACACCTGGGTCCGTTGGGGGATGAAAAATGGGCATGGACATGGGGGATCTACATGGATTTAACCTAGAAAAATGGGGATTGAAACAACCAAAATAGGGATATTGAGTTGATATCGCTGATTCTTGTTGGCTAAGTTTGTTTATACCTTCAGTCAATAACTATATAGGATTCATGGGGACTACATCTATACTTGATGGGGGTTATGAACCAACAAACATAACTGGGGGGGCACCACCGCATGGAGTTTTCTCGAAGAAATGCCACAGAAAGGCATGGGAAAACTGGGAGAAAATGGGGCGACAATTGTGAGAAGATGTTTGAATGGTGGATATTTTTTGAATGGTGAAATTTTGCTGATGATGGTTGAACAAATCCGGAAGAATTGGAAAAAACGAAAAATATGATCTAGTCTTTAAGGTGCCATGAAATCTGTTGGGACTCCTTGTCATTTTAAGAAATGTTCGAAGAGGTGGAAAAAAATAATTATATAATGTTGGTTACCCATTATCATCCTTTCGTGACTGTAGTGGGATTGGAGACCATCATGTTTTGTCTTGAAACCAGCAAAATTTTGAGTGTACAATCAACACAAAATAGGGACACAATGGGGATTTGATATGTGGGTGTAATGGGGCCAGAAAGAAATGGGAGAATGTGTTGGAATGTTCATGCGAAAGTGGAGAATGATATCATCTTTGGGAGAAAAATTGAGATCTGTGCAGATCATTTTTTTGTGCAGGTCTTTGTGAGGGAACATTGGTGGAAACATTGAGAGAAATGGTGAAATCGGTGTTAAAAAATATGATCTACAGGTATGTTTATTTGATCAAAACTAGTGGGTTCACTTGCTCTTGCATTGCAGTTCGAAAAGGAACAGGGGTTAGAACCAATGTATGTGGAGATCACCATCAATGAAACATTTTTTGGGGTGCACTTCTAGCTATAAGTGGATACTCTATACCATAGTTAGTTATATGTTTTTTTCTCATCAAACCACGCAAGGCAAAGAGCAATCGAATCTTCCTTTTTCCAGAATGGCAGTTGCTCACGTTCGTCTGGCTCGGGGTGTGGCCCCGTGGAGTGAAATTGTGAAGGCGGTGATGGGGATGGACGGTGGGCCAAATGATGACACAAAGCGAGGCGAAACCCGCCCGCCCACCCTTCGAGAAAAATATTGCGTTTGAAACAGGTGTGTTTCATGTGTTTTCGTAAAGCATTGTCATTCTGACATCAGCTTACTCATCAAACCACGCAAGACAAAGAGCAATGCAATCTTCCTTTTTCCAGAATGGCTGTTGCTCACACGCTCGTCTCCCCACTTCAAGGTTGTGCGCAACAGCTTCCAGGATTCCAGGACCACTGCAGCAAGATCACTGTGATCAACGCGATTGTTTTCTTTCAGCTTGGCTGTCAAGCCTCTCGAAGGGTGGTCAGCGGCGTTGCTTTTTGATGGTACTCTCACCAGCCAAATTTGTGCCCTACATTCCGCCTCTGCCTCCACAAAAAGTTCGGCCAAATAATCGGATTGTCTGATAAGCCTTTCATCAAACCAATTTTGCAACCTTCATTGTCTGCAAAAAGAAAGCATTTCCATGTTAACAAATCAACAATCCAAGTCCGTAGCGCCACCAATGCACCAAAGTCTCAGCTTCGAAAATTATCTATTTCTTCTGTCGTTCACCAAGCAAAAGTCTCAAATTCATCCAAAGGCAGGGCAAGGAGAAACATGCCGTACGTCCGTCCGGCAAATAAAACACAACACCTATGCCGCAAGGCCACACGTCGTTCTCTCGGTCGTTTATAGCAAGCGGCCGTGAAAATCAGTGCGATTCCACGTCCAGAAGCCTTTCTCTCTCGCGGTTTGCCAAACATCAACAAGTTTCTGAACAACTTCAGGAAAAACAGTCCTTGGGCTGTAGTCTCACTCTTCTACCTTCGCTGAAACCTGCTAAAATACGCATGCACCTCTTGCCTGTCTTGCCAAAGATCGGAGAATCTGCAAATTGCATCCGCCCACGGAAGCGTTGCGCCGTCTTTGAGCGCAAGTATTGCTCTTCCAACACTTTGTCCAGCTCAGCGCGCGGCTCAGAAACTCTGGACTCCGTGTTTGAAATAAATATGGAGCCCTTTTGCAGAGAGCCCCAAACTGAAGACCACGCCCAGCGCTTCACAGCTGTCCCCAAAAGGCACGCACTTGTCACCCTCCTTGGCGAGAATCCATCCAGTTAATTAATTTGAAAAGCGCGACGACCGTGAGATCGGTACTACGCACCAATGCATCTCCAGAAAAGCACATGTAATCGTCGTAGAAGGAGGCCCATAAAAGCTTGCAAGCAACGACTCCTAGCCACCAAATCGCTCCGGCACACCTCAAGAACGAATGCACACTCCTCACAGCTCCACAAGGTAGCACAGTTGCTTGAAAACGCTTCATCTTCTTATCATGCGGATCGTGCACTCTTATGTGCGCAAACCTCCTGCCCTCATGACTGAGGCCCAGTTGACGATACGCGCTGGTGATCGTATGTGCGAATCTGCAAACCTGAAGGTGAACTTTGCGTATCACAAGCGTTCAACCACAGCTGTAATGCCGAGCAAGAGACATCTGTGTCAGAGGGTGCAGCACCTTTGTATGGTGAGCCAGGAGAATACTCTCCAACGTGCTGCCATCCCAACTTCCCCTCACCAAACTTGGCAACCCACTTCCCACAGGAGCAACTCTTGGCACTGGAGTCACAGGCCCAGCCGTGGGAGTAGGAGGAGGCCTTGGAGTCACCATGCCAGAACGATTTGCATCGGGGCGAAAGGCCTCGTCGCGAATCAGGACAATGAGTTTTTGCAACTTTCTCAAGGCAGCTGGAGCAGGTCTCGCGAGTACAGTGCAGTGGATCCTTGGATTGCTGACTGATGCCGTGCGAGTACTGCTCGATCTTCGCCACTGATTCCACACTTTGCCGCGCAGCTGAGGGCAGTTGCCTTCATTGAATGGGCCGTAAGACGTCGACCGCCAGGTTGCGTTGCAGAATCAGCAAGGAATGCTTTGATGAACATGTTTGATGTCAGATATCGAGATGTCCAACCATCAGATCCAGCTTTGCTCGGCGCTGGCAGCATGAACTCTGGCTTGTCACCAGGGCACGTAAGTCCTTCCGACCCACGCAGCTCCAGGTATCCTTCGGCCCAGCACTTGCCGACGATTCCAACCGCTGGAGCAACAATTGGAAGTAGGCGCGTCTTCTTGTCTGAACTCTTGGCGCCCTTGTGAGCGAAAGCCACAGCTTCCAGATAAGTTGAGCTCTCATCAAGATAGACGTTGCACACTGCCAAGAGATCACTCCATCTTGACCTTGAGTAAATCATGTGAAGCAAATGGCCGACTATGATGCGGTCATATAGCGACTGACTGGAATCGTTCATAGCACCATGCATGCGCACGGCTTCAGATGTTGTCAAGGGATCTGCTGGCTGCCAAGGTCGCTTGCATGCGAACAGTTGTGAGGACAGTCCCCTGATCTCAAACTCGAGAGCATGCCTTCAGATCCGTCGAGCGGAAAGTGACCAAACCTCACCGCCTCCACAAAGCTGCTTCGTTTGGTTGGCGGCGCTGCTGACTCACGCAGGTATTGCAGGTATCTCCAAACATGCTGCTCCACCAAAGGCAGCCAGTCAGCGAATCCTCGCCATTGAGCGAGTAATAGCGCTTCAGAAGCTTGTTTGGGCTTTTGAGCGCAAAACAAGCACTGAGGACCTCCATGCCGTAGCTGTCCTCCATGCCCGGTGATGCCTCAGCCAGCATCGCGCGTCCAGGATCACATGAATCTGGATGGGCTTTCAACAGCTTGACAGCTGACGACCGCCTGATGGCACGCTCCTCAATGTAAGAACCTCCCCTGAAGCTCTTGACCGCGCTCATGTATAGTGCCTTGTCACTGGTCTTGTGTTCGACCTCAATGGCCCTGGCCGTACGCAATGAAGGCCCTTCACCAACAGCAACGTTCACCTGCACAAAATTGTTTGAGCTTGTTTTCACCTTGGGCACCAAGGACTCCACCAATGGCCTCTCACCAAAAATAGCTTTAAGCCCGCCTTTCTCCCAAGGGAAAAGAGCTTGCTTGCTGTCCAATCGGATCGCATCTCGAACGAGATCAGAAGGCATGCCTGAGCTGACGGGATTGAAGTCACGAGTGTCAGTTCCCATGCTCGAAGCTGCAGCATCTACAAAGTCCAACTTGGGTTTCTTCGGCACGTTCTCACTAACAGCTGCAGTCTCATCCACCACATGATCCTCAAATCCAATCGGCAGCTCTGCGTTACCGAAGATGCCTTACGACCCGCAGTCATAGAAGCCTTCACTACCCATAGTTTGAAAGTCACAGAAGTCTTCAAAACCAATATTTGCATCCATATCCGGATCAACACGATCCCCCACCGGGACACCTAATGGCTCGCAATCAACCTCGCTTGATGGAAGGTTGTCAAAACATGGTTCTTTTTCCAATTGTTGCCTCATTGTCTTTTGTGGCGGCAGTTCCAGCAACTGTGACCTCCTGGCGCAGGCTTGCTCACAAAAACGGCACCGATATCCACAAGTCCACGGCTTTGCAGGCCCCTTTGCGCGAGCTTGAGCTTGCACCGGAGGTACCTGGGAGGACCGACTCACCTGTAGGAAGCTCTTGGTTCCTGGCCACAAGGACAGCAAGGATATATCCAATGGTCTCCAAGAGTGCAGCAGTTGAATATGCGTCCCACTGCAGTCGTGGAGGTCCCTGTGGCCTGTCCCCCATGGCACCAAATGATGACACAAAGCGAGGCGAAACCCACCCGCCCACCCTTCGAGAAAAATATTGCGTTTGAAACAGGTGTGTTTCATTTGTCTTCGTAAAGCAGTGTCATTCTGACATCAGCATATCGTTATATCCCAAGTTTGGGGGTTAGAAACCATGTTTATGTGGGTTATCCCAACTTCTGGTTGTTATTACCATGCATGGCTTTGTTAATGAATAGCCCCAACTGCACCCCCTAGTAGGGACAGAGACCGCACACAGCAAAAATGTCTTGACGTCAGCCGCGGAGCTCATGGTTTTCTGGACAATCTTCCACCACTCCTGGTGCTCCCAACAGCATCAGTGGGATCGCGAGGTCCAAGATACAAAGAACCATTGGCCACTGTTGAAATATACTGACTTTTGGGGTTGATGGTAAATCCATCGGTTGGTAAATGTCCCCAAAAAGGGTGATTTTGAACATCACCATTAAGTATCATGAAGTATGTACAGTATCTGTTGGAGATTATATCCCCAATAGTTGGGAAATCTGAGGTATTTCTCTTCACTGTCGCGTGGATCGTGGCTGCTGCCACGATGATCCCGTAGGTGCCATGGTCAAAACATTATGTTTTTGCCATGATCGATCGATCGATCGATCGATCGATCTATCTATCTATCTATCTATCTATCTATCTATCTATCTATATTTATGTACATATCAATCCCATACTGTAAGTTTCTTCTGAAGATAGGGTACCCCCAATGCCAATGGATTCTCATCATTTTTCCCCATTCATTGAAATGGCCATTTGGTGTAATGGGGCATCTCCACAAGCACCAGCCTTCGCAAATGACTCCCATGACATGTTGGTTTTGTCTGAAAGCAGGATACCTCATTCCATCCAACGTGTTTTCCGCATGTTCCTATCAAAAAGGCTATTTGTTCGATGGGTATCACCCTACCGTGAATTCTTGATGAATCATCAGCTCCCCACTCAAATCGCCATGTTCCGGAGGCAAATCCACCCTTTTCAAAGCCATTGCCCAGCAAAACTCATCCTGCCAGCTCCATCCAGTGCGACTCCAGCCCCATTCGGATTGAGGACCCTTCGGAAAGATCCGTATCAGCATCTCACCTCAAAGGTCGATTGCCAGGGCGATCCGCGACATCTTTCCAAGATTCATCTACGGTAAAGCCAATAACAAACATTAAGAAACCATCCCTAATATCACCATTTTTTTGGGGGGGGATGGTAACCATCATCCCCAAATGGTAGGTTTATATGTTGTTTATGAACGATTGGGTTTACCACAGATGTCGTTATTTGGGATCTCCCTGGTGATTCACCTTGGAACCGGCGACCAGTCCTGAAATTGCGCCGCCATGGGATGTCAGTGGCATATCCGCAGGTCATCCCAGGGTCCGGTGGCCCAGCTGTAAGTGGTGATTACTTTCCCCACTGATCAGTAGGATATGTGCATACAAATGTGTGTAAATATGTGTATATATATGGATAATCCACCTGTGCAAAATTATCGCTCGAAATCCGAAACAACAAAAATTATCGCCGGTTGCCTAAATTTTCGCTGTTTCCAGTTTTTTTCGCCGTTGCAGTTTCCACATTTTGGGCTCTTAATTTGTTTTGCCATTTCATCGGTGTTTTTCGCCGTTTCGTTGGGTTTTTTCGCCGTTTCAAAACCGGCAAACACATGCAACATGAGAAAAATGCAAAATCTGTTCGGAGGCAGAAAAAAATGCCGCCAGCAATAATTCCTGAAAAGGCAATAATTTTGCATACATTGGAAGACGCAGCTATATATATTTATATATATATATATATGAAGAGATAAGCAAATGGGCGTTTCTCTAACTTGGGTTTTTCCAAAACCACCGGTTTTCCTAATAGAAACTACCATTTTTAATGATAATTTGGGGGTCCCATTTGTGAGAAACCCCGCAGCATGCTGATTCACTATGCTGCAGGGGAACCAAGGCGGCTAGGGCCATCAGATTGTTGGTGTTTTCCGCTGAACTTTTAGGCGCCATTTTCAGGATCGTAAGACATCCGGATGGACCCAGCCTGAAATGGATCGGCAATTAGTCCACGTCACATGAATGGAGCACATGATAACGTAGCCATCCGAAACTGACATGGACCTCATTGATCCTGCTGAATCTACCCTTGATACGTCTAATATCCACATCGTTGTCCGTTTTTGCTGCTGGTTTCTGGCTTTGCCTCAATCAACTCTGGCCTTTTTGTCGGGATTCCATCACGCGGACCCAATCATTCTGTTCCCATCTGACTTTTCCCATGAAATCCAATGCGTTTCCGATTGAATCTGATCTTTTTGCTCCATGTGTTTTCCCAATTTGGGAAAATGAATCTGATGTTTTACCAACTTTTCCCATATTTTTCTCCAATGCTGCTCCCTTTTTTTTCACTGAACATTATGAACATTCGATTCTTCCCATATTTCCACATGTTTTTTTCCCAGGTGTTCCCCCTTTGTTTTTGGCGAAATTAGGGCCCAGTAGCGCAGGACGCCCTCCGAATCTTCGCGTCCCACCATGGTGGCCTCCAAGGCGTCCTCCACCACCTGTGTCGTGGTCAGACCCAGAATTTGTTGAAAGCCCAGAGTGCTAGACAACTCAGACAACCTTGCTGGTAATGTTTCTATGTATATATATATATATATACATACCCCAAGGCCCCAAGGAATGAACATTTTATTTAATTTAGATATCTAGATATACACATATATATATATATCCCAACCAATAGAGACGAATAGGTCTATAGCTAGTGTGCAATGTAAATTAAATATACCTAGTAGCTGTAGCTCGGCTTTATGGTGTATATATATATATAGTCTATAGATGAAAGGGATTTTTTCATCCCATCCCCCTAAAATCAAGCAGCCCCAGCCTTGGTCTTCACTCGGTGCCCCTTGATCAGCTCCGCGAGGATGGGGCCCAAGCCTTTGGGTCTCACTGGGCCGATTCCGCAGGGTGAACCTCTCTATAGATTGGCTAACCAACCACTAGGAAAAGGGCAGCACCATGTGAAATGTGGGAGATCTTGATGGAGACTCAGCCACCAAACCGCCAGGATTTGAATTCCACATGTTTGATTGATGGTTGTATGGGGTTACACTACGGATTATGATGGACTAATCAGTGAACTGCTTGAAACAACTATGCACAGCTCGGTCAGCAACTGGAGTGTAATCCACTTGGAGGTTGCCACGGGGCGATGAATGGATCGATCACACACACAATGTTTGATGACACATGCATGCACCTGTTTAGAGAGAGAGAGAGAGACGGGAAAAAAATAGCGATATATACTATATACATCTATATACATAGATACAAACAAATGCAAATACAGGAATATACATATATATATATTATATATATCTATGTGGATACAGATATGGATATGAATTGATACGGGGATCGGGATGGGTCAAAACCTTTATATGCCTGGTGAACATCAATATACGTAGTTTTTAATATATGTTCATCCACCCAAACATGGTATCTATAGGTATTGGTCCATGGCCATCATAATATGTAGGCACAACCGCGATGACCACTACATGACCCTTGTCTTCATCAGGATCTTGGGCGGCGCGCTATGAAAAAACCACAGTGGTTCCCACTGGGAAATGGTCAACCCAATAAAAATAGAAAAAAAGCTGGGAATTCAAATATTGCTACAGTAGTACAGTAATAATAATAATAATATATAATAATAACAATATATAATCATAATAAATCACACTCATAATAAACCGTCCACAATTACTCACCAGAACTGGGTTTTATCAACAAACCTCCTGAAGTGGAGGTTTATGGTTTGGGCTTACCACATTAGAGCAAAAAGAATGTGTGTTGGTTTTGCAAAATCCTCAAATGGTAGAACCATCTATGGTTGATTCGTGGGTTTACCACATGTTGAGTGTTGAAGTTCACCGGTGCACCATGTTCCGTTTATTGACAATCCTACTAACATCGTCCGCATGCCAACCAAAACTTATCACTTGAGTCACTTGAGCTTGTCTTTGCAGAGCGTGTCCAAGTTTGCAAAAGAAAGGTTTTAACAAAAAATAGCTGGGGCCCCCATGGCCTCAAATTGGATTGATTTGTTTTCCATTGTTTGGGAAATGCATATAATATACATGCATAGGTTTGTCCGAAATGGGGTGCCCTTAAAATCCACTGGTGTTCAATCATGTTCCCCAATGAAAGTGGCATTGTTTTGGTACACAGTACCTCATTTTCAGACGCATCATCACTATATCATGGTGCTTCTCGCTCTCCCACCTCAACGGATCCCATCATATCCCATGATATCCCCAAATGTCCATGGCTATAAAAGTCAGCCTCCCACGGGCGCATGGTCCAAGCAGAAGTGGATGATGGACCCCAGCACCGCCGCTTGCTGCGGACCCTGCACCGGGAGCTCCAGAGCTTGCCAGAATTCCAGCCAATCCTTGGTGTCAGGATGGGTACCCTAGGGGAAACATAGAAACAAACTGTGGAAAACCCATGGTTTCCCGAGGAAAATGATCTACAAGTGGTGGCTGTTCCACGTCGAACTGTTGGTTTACCCTAGGGTAACATGGCAACATGTGCAACCATGTTACAGGGAAGGGACCCCTTACATAGCTAAGTTGGTTGATGTTAACGGGGGTCTATATCCATGGATAATGGGTGTTTTAGCCAACCTCTAACAGAGGATCCAAACATCATGGGCACATATTAAACCCGCTAAAATCAACCCTTCCACAGTTGTCAAGACCCTATAATGCTTGAAATACACGCATTAAAAATCATTTTCAATGGTGGTTTGATCATGTTACATATCTATATACATACATACATACATTACATTACATTACATTACATTACATCACATTACATTACATTACATTACATTAATACATACATACATACATTACATACATACATACATACATACATACATACATACATACATACATACATACATACATACATACATACATACATACATACATACATACTACATACATACATACATACATACATACATACATACATACATACATACATACATACATACATACATACATACATACATACATACATACATACATACATACATACATACATACATACAGTACATGCATGTACACATACATTTTTCTATATATATATGTATACATACGTGTGTTATTGTATGTATGTATAATATAATAATATATATATATATATCATAGCGTATAACATGATTGGTCATGATGAATATGGATTGGCATAGTACACTATGATATAAGATGTTGCATATAGCCTAGTTTGTGCAATTATATCATGACGTGTACAATAGAGTAAAGTTTATGATGGATTATGATGGTATGATTTTGCAATGAAGTATGTATACTGTAAAATAGATTATCCTCTATGCAATACATAAGATGGTGTAACAGTGTAATCTATTGTCCCTAAAATTTGTCAAAGATCCACAACAATTGGTGCTCCTCCAAAAGAAATGACAATTCGATCTGGGTCAAACGTTACTTCGCCCGTCAGGTCCACAACCAGCCATGTTTGGGGTGTCCGCGGCTCACAGCCAAATTAAGCAGCTTCAACAACTGCTTGTCAGACCTTTTATGTCATTCGCGAAGCCAACACTAAACTTCACAATAGACATCCATCAGTCTGGGTAACTTTTGCTGTTTCGCGTTGCAAAAACCTATAGGAAAATCCCAAAATAATAATTGCTGGGTGGGTATCTCCATTGATTCTGATAACTGGTAATTTGAAACTGCTCAATCCTAGTTTTGAGAGATGGAATCAAGACTTGAGAGATGCAAACATGGGAAAAACATGGAAAAACCGCGCCAAAAATCCACCAGAAAGTGATTCGTTGTCAAGAAAAACTCATGTTTCATGGCCACCCCCCTCGTGTCCCAAGCCAACATGCCCTTTTCACTCCTATGTTTTTCATCTTCGATGAAGTCAATGTCTGTATTGAAAACAGCACTCAAAATGTCGCAAGATCCTAAGCCTGGATCCCCTTCGCAGTCTTCCTGAAAATGGCATGGGAGGCTTCTCGAAATGGGAATAATTATTGGGAATACACCAAGTCACCATGGCTTTAAAACCTTTAAATACTAACATGGTCTAATGGGTTTGATGACTTTGGGTCCTCCATTTTAAGAAACCCCTACATGGGAGATTTAGAGAAGGTGTAGCTTACTACCCTGCGAATCCCTTCGATGCCCAGCATCTTTGGGCTTCTGTGCAGCTTTTTGCACCACCAAAACCTCGAGACACGCGGGTTGAAAGGTGTCGGACCATGTTGGACTGAATCCTTGACATGTGCATCATCACCCGTCGGAAACCCCCAAAACAACTACCCTCCGGTAATCATCAGGAGGTGTTTTTGCACGGGAAAATAATTTAACAAATAGTGGATTATCCATTGCAACGTTTGATTACCAGAGAGTATGTGTGTATATATATATATACATATGTATATATATATAATTATATATAATATGATATGATATGTAAATATGCAGCTATCAACAGTAACATGAAATCATAAGCCAACCAGCCATCAACATGAACTATATCACCCACTTGGATGCGTCAGGAATTGCAAGTGAGGAATCCTCTACATGTGGGATATACACCAGTTGTGTATGGTTTTGTGACCCACCTACTAATGATACTTAAAAGGATCCAATGAAGATTCATACTAATCATGTATAATATATATTTATATATGTATAATCAAATATATATATATATAGTCTATACATGTCTATACATTCTCCCATGATATCATCCATCATCCAACCATGGCTTCATCACCGTTACGCCTCCAAATACTGCGCCATCTTCACATCGTCCACGGCACCGGCGTCGTCCACCAGCGACGCGGTGGCTACCTCGCCCTTCAGCGCGTAGAGCGGATCGCTGCTGCTGAAGTCCGTCCAGGTGTTCACACGCCTGGCTGGTGACCCTTGAAACACTGGGGATATGTCAAAATATTGTCATGGGCTATATACACATATCATATGTATATTTATGACGTTTATATACGTATATATATAATGTATATGTATATATTAATTAATTTATCTATTTATTTTATGATGTGTGTATATATGGCAATTCTCTATCAGACTCTATCACATGATATGATATTGATGTGCGGGTCTTGTCTGGAAAACGGAAATTTACTCCCAAGCTGGCCATTTTCATCATGGGAAATGATGGTTTTAAGCAAGGGGTTTTGGGGATCCTAAGCCGAGTCCAGCTGTGGGGGTTGCCACCCAAGCGTCTGCGCTTTTCCCTCAGGTTTCTCCGGCTCAGCGTCTCCCTTCCGCTTCGCCATGGCATCCACCAGGTGACGTGGTGATCTTTGAAGATTTCGAAACAGTTGAAAGAAACCATGGTTATCACATGTTATCACCCGACTTGGGGGATGAATGAACTTGAGCACGTGACATATGTGTATATTCAAACTTTATTATATATATAATATATATATATATGCAATAATATGCATACATATGTGATCATATATATGTTACATGGATGTTACAAATTATATCAAATTATGGTAAATGTATGTGAATGCGTTGTTCCGTTGTTCAAGTATGGGGTGCTCCAGATCCTGGATAGATGTCAGGCTTCCTTGGAGCCAAACTGGAGCCAGCCGCCTATACACCTTCTCCTTTGGTCTGAGGTTTCAGCAACACCCGGATGCATGTGCCCGGCACAGGCTCTGACATGATCCCGAGGCCGGCCCTTTGACCGGCCCTTTGGCATGGCAAAGGCTTTAGAAGTGAACAACTAGGATTCGCCATCTGAAATCATGCAACCCAAAGCAGGTCCAAAACATCAGTATGGCTGCTCCATTGAAAGTCCTCTCAAACCACTTCAGGAGTTCAAATGTTGAGGTTTCTGCCACATTGCACTTTGAGTTCGATATGCAGCGAGCATTCCATGTTAGAAAACGCGTGGTTTCAGTCAGGATACTTTGCTTCTGTCCAAAAAATGGGATGCAGGTCAACCAAAACCAATGGTTCCAACGCCCAACGACTTTGTTTTGGGCATGGGGCCAACCTCTGTCCTGCGAAACCTGTGGGGCCGCAAACCGCATTCTGCGGCACCCCACCAGAAGCTCACGAGAGGCCCCGTAGGCTCCATGCTGCACCTGATTGGTGGGGTTACGCCCCTGGGGATTTCTTGAAATGGTGCCATCATCCATGGTGTTGGTCCTCTTCCACAGGAAACCACAAGAATCCCCAAAATCCTAGAAGTTATGACTCTTGAAATGGTGTTGGAACCCTAGTGAAAGAAGGACCAGCATCATGCCTAGTACTTCTCCACCTAGTACTGCATGGCTGCCAGTAACAACCAACCATTTCATGTACGCGCTTATCTAGTTGAGTGGTGTCCATTTTGACACACACACACACACACACATATATATATATACACATAATATATATATATATATATACATGCATAATATATATACATAATATATATATATACATAATATATATATATATTATAAACATGAGATCAGAACATGCTCCAGTACATGTTCTTTCCCACATCCATCTGATGATCTGCACAATGATGCGCCCCTTGTGATTCCCGCACAGCGGAACAGCTCAGAACGACATGAGTTGCAATGCACGATGCAATTGTTTTGACCTCAAAGTTGGGACGCTTGTGCCTAAAAGGCGTCCAGTCGTGTCCTGTGCTGATGCAGGGCAGGTCAGTGACATGAACATGTGTGGCACACTGACACTGCTCCAAAATTAATTTCCTAAAGCATTCCCCTGGCTAGCTCTGAGTGGAAGAGCTAAAGTGCCTTGGTGAATCTTTGACCACCAGGAGTCTGCTCGCATAAACTTTGTCAAAATGTCGGCTAATTGTTCCCCTGTTGGGAGCCAGTGCAGAGGTGGCCTGCATGGTCGCTCAGGTGTGGCCAGGTCTGATTGCCGCATGTTATACTGCTTCTCCCACTGATGTCTTCCTTCTCGGGCAAGAGACTGCCTCAAGGCAGCCAAGTCGATTGCCAGCCTCTTGTCAGCTGGTGCCTTGGGAGTTCCCTCACGGTGGACATGATCATAGAGGCTCTTGCAGTCTGTGATGCAGTGAAAATCGATGTGGCGACCACATTCTTCTTCAGGTACCAGTCTACCCAGTTTCATAGAAACTAGGAGCCCTCGAAGGAAGAGGCCGCACTCCACAGCATCGCTGCAGGCCATCGTTTCGCCTGCGAAGGTCGAACGACAGACCCTCCTGCATCCTTTGCTCTGCCAATGCAAAAGGCTGAAGCGGCCTGCTTCGTTCTCCAAGGCTCTCCGATCAGCAGCGACTACCAGGGCGCCCAATTGTGATGCAACCTGGTGATCTCCATGCCATTCATCTCGAGGGACTGCATCATCCTCCAAAGTGGTGTTGCCCCAAGCTGCATCATGGTACGCCATGATGACCAAGTCCTTTTCCGGTATTTTCCACAAGGTAAGGCCACAGTCGTGATGGCGGCCTGCCATGTCGACAATCTTGTTCGTGGCCTTGAGGTGTCCAATCGTTGGGGCATTCTGCGTCTTCTGGGCCTGAGAGACAGCAAATTGCAGGTCTGGCCTCGTCTGTTTGGACAACCAAGAGAGGCTGCCTATGGAGGTCCTGTTCTCCTCAACTTGTTCACGATTGGCTAAATCGCTGTCCAATTGGCCCTGCTGGATGCTCACCTTGTCGACCCTGTTTCGAGCGTAGTTCAGCTGTGTAATCTTGACATACTCAGGATCGTACTCAAACTCGCATCCAACGTACTCAAACTTAGACACCTCCCACTCGTCAATCGGGAACTTCTCCTTGAGCTGTGCGTGGACGATGGGCTGTACCTCTGCCTCAGTCAGTAGCATCAAGTCGTCCACATGGGTGAGGAGTAATCCTCGGACAGTCTCATCCTCCTCGTCGACCAGCATGAAAATGCAGGGATCGATTGGGTTCTGGTGGATGAAGAGCACCTTGCCACTGGGAAGCCTGATCTTCATTGATTTCAGATCAGTGGAAAGTTTCGTCCACCATAGCTTAGGGCTTGTTGAGAGCCCAAACACACCCTTCAGGACTTCCACCAATTGCCCAGCTTGAAGAGAAGGTATGCCACCACGTGGCTGACGGAAGTAGAGCTTTCGGGGAGCTGGTATGCCATTGAGAAAAGCGGCTCTAATGTCGCCAACCGATGCCACCCAAGATCTCGCCAATGCCAATTGGAGTGCAAGGATGACGCTCTGCCTGCTCACAGTAGGAGCATCGGTTGCCAAATCCTTCACACCGAGATCAGGATCCCATTGCCCAGCGATGCACAATCTGGCCTTTGGTTTTGGTGGGATATTGGCATCTCCCTTCCGCTTGGCATAGTTTTTATCCCGATACGCAAAGCGCGAATTCAGAATTCTGTCTCGGGATACCGTCGCTTCTACCACAGCGCTCTCTTCCAAAGTCAAGGGACGAACTGCCCCATACTCCACGTGTTCAGCCCATTGCTTTTCCTCCGCCTCACGGTACAATGGCCTCTCGTCAGGTGGAATCATACCCCACGGCAATTCCTTCTCCAGTTGTTTCTCCTTGCCCTTCTGTGAAATGCATCTCTTCATCATGAACGCTTGTTGATGTTCTTGGCGAGGTTTCTTGATCGCGGCAGGAACATCGTCTAGCAGCTGGTTGCGTTTTGCTGCTCGACGGATAGCCAGCTCTCTGCTAGCTGCGGCCTCAATTGCTGGAGAGACCGTATTTGGACGACCCCCATCTTGAGGCGCTGCGGCCTCCATCGAGACGTCCTCTTCATCTTCAGGGACATAGGTCTCGTCAATCTCCATGTCCTCCTCATCAGACACCTCGTGCTCAATCAGCTTCTTTACCTCCTTCATAGCCATCTTCAGGCGGAGTGTTTCCCCAACTTCTTCAGGGCTAGCTGTCCTGAGATGCTCAGGTGCTGCGAGGTAGCATCTGCCGCCTCGAGCCAGCCAGAAGTTCTGGCCTTCCTTGCCGATGATCGTAGCAGGTCCTGTCCAGCTTGCTGCGGGTTTCTTCGATTTGCCCTGCTTCATCTCCCTGTAGATGTAGGCCAGGTCCCCGATCTGGAAGTCATGAGGTTTGACTCGGGACTTGTGGTTGACTGCCCGTTGGTAGGCGTCCTTGGTCTGGACTTGGAAGAAGGCCGCTCGAGCTCCATTCTTGATAGTCTGAAGCCGGCCAAATTTGGCCTCAGCGCTCGCAGCGTCCATAGACCCAAGTTCGTGGCTGCCATCAAAGAGGTCGCCTGGTAGGCGCTGACTTACTCCAAAGACCCATTGCCTCGGGGAGTAGCCACTGCGATTCCTCAAGGAATTCTTTGAGTCGCAGACGGCCGCCACTGCCTCCTCAATCTCCTCGTCTATCACCAGGTAGTCCTCTACCACCTTGGCCCATATCAACTTCCAGGTCTCTCCATGCCTCTCAGCCACACCGTTTTGCCAGTGCGCCTGGGCGGCAGCGCTGCGAACTGCAACGCTGCGCTCATTCATCATGGTCAGGAAGTCCCCCTTGAAGGCAGAGCCCAGGTCCACCAAGAGCTGCTTTGGAACTCCAGCCCACCTGAACCATCCAGCACATAGTGCCCTGCCCACGTCATCAGCCTTAGTGCTTACCAGAGGGATCACGACCTGGTATGTCGAAGCCAAGTCCACGACATTGAGTGCAGCATGGTTTGGAGATTCGGCTGAATCAAACCAGAGGATGTCGATGGCGATCACTTCATTGAAATCCAGCGCCACCACCGGAGCTGCTACCTTGTGAGGAGCAGGTTTGCGGCTGCTCTCACATGTCTTGCAGACCATTTGTTCAGCAGCTCTAATAACACTGCCATCAGCCCCACCGATCTTGAGGTGCCGTATCAATTCACGGGTCGGTGGGTGTCCCAAGTTCTGATGAACTCGTTTCAAAAGACTTGCCACAGTGGCATTCACCTTGCCCTTGAAGCTGATGGCGTCCCCCCCAATTGGTAGCGGAGTATCTTGTCCGGCATGGGCTCCACCAGGCTTTGTTGACCCAGACGACGTAGTAGGAAAATTCGTCGAAGTAGGGCCAGGATTCAGAGGTCCATGCTCGCTCCAAACTCCGACTTGGGCGTGGTCTCGCCACACATCGTAGGATCTCACCACGGCCTTGGCAAAATCATCGGGGTAGACTGCTGTACGGGAGGTCTCCCTTCCTTGGACTCGTTGGTGTTCATGGGAGCCATCACACCTGTTGTTGATCTCCTCTGCAAACTCCTGGGCGTTGGTGAGCAAGGTCAACCCCTTTCTCATAGGCACCCCTTCGGTGCTCTCCAATCCATAGGTGCATAGATCCACTTGCGCCAAGTGCATCTCGGGGTCATTGTACCATCGCTTCAAGGATGATCGGTTCCAGAGGTCACTCGTCCTGGGATTCTCAACGACCACCAGACCGTGGTTCGCCCTCTGGAAAACGATCACCTCCTCGACCAGTTTGATGAGGGCCTGTTCTCTCTTCCTCAGCCTGCGCCTTTCCTGAGGCGTATAATTCAACCGAGAGAAAGCACACCAATACTTGCAAGGGGGTGCCAACCATACCATCCGTGGCCGGTGTTCATACAAGTCCTTGAAGACCTCATCCCTCTCGGACTCCTGCTGCAGGTCGGGACCGATAATGAGGTCCCTGGGCTGCAAGACTCCTCTCCTCTTGTTGGCGAAGGCTCCAGAAATCTTGCTGTGTCCGGCAAAGATCTCCAGACAGTCCACAGGGGATCGGCCGAACTCGACAGAGTTCCATGAGGGTTGGTGCTGGTGCTTGGCGGCAAAAACGGATTGCAAGTCCGTCAAAGGGTCTCCAATCACCTCCTGCGTCCATGAGCCCAACGCCAAGGTCAGCACCATCAGCACCTCTGACAAGCGATGGAGTTGGCTGGAAGCGATCCGCTTGGCCTTCTGCCCCAAGCTCATACGATCCCACTTCCGTTTCTCCTGCCCTCTACGGGCTTTCCTCCTCGGGCTCTCCTCATCCACCTTGTCATACTTTGTAACCTCGAAGGGGTTCACGTCCGCAGACATCTCAGAGACCTGGTCATTCTTTATAACGTCGGAGATATCGTCGCCCACGATCCCGTCAGAGGCCTCCTCATACACAACAAACTCGAATTCGTCAGAGTCCGCCTTGGGGTCAGTGGGGTCGCCCTCATTGACCAGGAAGCCATACTTCTCGGTGTCCTTGACGACCAACATCGGTTCCCTCAGCGCATGTTCTTGTTCTTCTCCATCCGTTTCAGCTCTTCCAAGCGGCGCTCCAACATCAGCATCTCCTTCTGGGGGTCCTCGGATGGCTGGCCCTCCTCCATCTCGGAGTCTCGGCGTCCCTTCCGTGAACTTCGGCTTGTCACCCGGCTCCAGGTGCTGCTGTCGGAGGCCAGATCCATCACAGGTGGTGGGACCGAGGCCAAGGCCTCCGGATCCTTTCCCAGGCTGGAAGTTGGATATCCCTTGAGCTCCTTCATAGCCAGCTCCTCCTCGGCCCACTTCGCATAGCGCACCAGGTCGGGGCTCGCCTCCTTGTTCTTCTCGGTCTCCTCCACTGCCCACCGCATGTAACTCGGTGGGGTCTCGCTGAAGAACCAGCCCTTGTACCGCCCAAAGGACATCACTGTGTGCCCGGGCGACTTCTTCTGATCCCGAAGCAGGAGCATCAGGTGTCCTCGTGTCGGTTTCCCTGGCATCTCGATGTCCAGGCTCTTGCACTCGTCGATCAGCTGCTGCAGGGACATCTTGGCCAGGCCCCGTGTCTCGGTCGGCTCGGTGACTTTCTCGACCTTGATCTGCTCCACCAAAATGCCTCGCAGCTCTCGTACCGTCCAGCTTTCGTGGATCAGCACATCCCGGTTGTGAAGGGCCGTCACCAACTCGTCCTTTCGCATGTTCCATGGCGACGTGCTCTTGGGCATCAGGAGAACGATCGAGCGTTGGGCAATGATTTGCACAAAGCTTCTCGAACCGGCTGCGGCCAATCCACGGACCATGCCAGCCAACATCATTGTGACTATTCATGAAGTCATCCTGCATGTTCTCAACCTGTGTGCCTTCATTCAAACATGGGATTGCTTCTGTGATGCGACGGCCAGTCAGTGAGCTCAGCAAAGATTCTTTCAAACTAGTCAAAGTAGTATTCCACTTGGAGGGATCAAAAAGGTCCTTGCGGGGGCAAACATGAATGCGGATCATCTCAGAGTCCGTCTCAATCCAAAAGTCCCTACTCTGATTCGCAGTCTTCCACCAGGCAAAGAATGAAGCCCCTGAAAGTGTGCCCTTCTCCTCCAAGAAGTTCTGAATTACTTTTGGGATCTTCTTCGGATAAAACAGAGTTTTGGGGGTGTCTCCAGCAGCTCGCGTCATGTATCCCTCTCGGATCAGCTCTGGGATGTAAACATCCTCCGCGGCCGTCAGGCCCAAAAGCGGTGGTTCACCAATTGGGTATTTTGACACATTCAAGGCAGGGTGCCCAGTGGCACTTGTCGCAAGCCTAACTTCCTGCAAGTGCAAAGCGGCCAAGGATGCCTTGTGCTCGGCCACATCAAGCTTCATTTTCAACCCTGCCAAAACGGACCTAGAAAGTAAAAGGGGCACGTCGCATTGGACAATGGAAACCCTCACGGCAAACCATCTGCCCTCTATTGCAAACCATGCCCAAACGGCAAAATTGGACTCGAAAATTGTAGAGGCCCCAAACTTGAAGGTGTCCTTCAGATCCACGGTCTTGACGGGGATGCCCTTCTCATCTGCCATCTTGTAGTAGTTCTCGAACCAGCCATAGCCAGCCACCGACCGGGTACATGCCGTGTCCACGATCGCCAGTGCTGACGCCGAAGAGCTCCTCCGTGAGTCCTGGTCCTCCGTCATGTAGACAAAGTAGCACATCTGCGCACTCTGTGACGCCTGCTCGGGTGCTCCTTTCTTCTGTTGGTTCGCCGGGCATTCGGCGTCCTTGTGCCAGTGACCTCTCCTTTTACACACAGAGCAGTAGCTCCTCTGCTTTGCCAGCTTCAACCTCTCCTCAGACGCTCGTTGGAGCGCGGTTGGGTCGGTGCCTCGCCCTCTCGTTGCTTCTCGATACTTTGCTTTAGCTCCTTGGTAGGCCATGAACGCCGTGTGGTGCTGGAACGCCGTCTCCTCATCGATCAGGTCGTCCTCGGGGATGATGGGGATGCCCTCCTCGTCCTCGCTGGAGACCTCATCAGTGGTCAAGTGGATCGACTTGGTCCATCGGCCGCCAAACTTGGTGTTGTTGCCGTTGGCGACCTTGTCATAGCCACCTCGTCGGAGGGTCTTGTCCTGGATCAGGGCTGCTTGCTGGAGGCGACGAACATCGTACTCGTTGCCCACGCTAGAGAGCAGCGCAAGCTCCTCCTGCTCCGTGAGTCGCAGCTTGTCCAGGTACAGCCAAGCCTTCACCAAAGGGGGAAGATCGCAACGAACTTCGTGAAGACGAAGGACCATCCGCTCGAACTCCACGTTGAAGTCCCTCACAGATTGGTCTGATCTCCTCTTGCAACGACGGAAGAGATCAGACATCATCTGTGATATCTTACTCACCTCCACCTCCATGAAGCGGGTCTGGATCCAGTCCAAGTAGTATGCCATCCCACCATCAGACCCCAAACGGTCTATGTCCAGCTCCTCCGCGTAGACCCAGGCTCGCTCCTTGAGAGCTGAGTACAAAGCCAAAGCCCGTTGTTGCGGAGGCAGCTTCGTGCTCCGCACCCAGGCCTGGATCCGACGTATGTAGGATCTGGCTGATTTGCCAACCTCTCCATCAGAGCCCTCGCCTGAGAACTCCGGGACCGTCAACTTCTCCGTCGATCTTGGATTCACCACCTCCTCATCGTTGTTGGAGCTGGCGGCCACATGGTGATCAGCTCCAAACCATCTTCCATCACGCATCGCCGTAGTAGCTGCTACATCTGCCACATTGAATTGGCGGATCTGTTCATCACTCAGTCTTCCTTCTCGCGTACTAGCCGTAGAACTCTGCCATGATGTAGTATGGCCCCACCAGCCATAGTTCCAGTCACGCTGGCCCCAATTGGACCATCCATAGTCCCAATTGGACCATCCATAGTCCCAATTGGACCAGTCACCATCTTCGCACCAGTCACCATGGCGTCCACCATGGTACCACCAGTCATTGGGCTCATCTACTCCATGAGCAGGAACATCTGCTCCAGCAAGGCCTCCTCTGGCCTCATTGTTCTCCTCGTCACCTGGATCAGGCGGCTCTAAGTCAGGCTGCTCGGCCATCTCGACTCCTTGCGAGTCATCCCTTGTCCTCCACTGCCTCGACCTAGCCGCCATTGAACCAGTCAGCTCCGCGGCACCAATGTGATTCCCGCACAGCGGAACAGCTCAGAACGACATGAGTTGCAATGCACGATGCAATTGTTTTGACCTCAAAGTTGGGACGCTTGTGCCTAAAAGGCGTCCAGTCGTGTCCTGTGCTGATGCAGGGCAGGTCAGTGACATGAACATGTGTGGCACACTGACACCCCTCTCAAATCTATGTATACATACATACCATTACCAGTACCAGTACCATGACCAATACCATGACCATTTCCATTACGTGTATACAATATAATCATATGTACATTACTACTGTATAGGCTCGGTCACCATTTCAGATATCCAGCAGACACACCCAGCTATCATATCGGCTATATGACCTGTTATGTCCCATTGTATCTCCATTGCCCACTGGCGATATCGCCTTCGTTTCATGATGTCTAAATCCCCAAAGTATTGATAATGTATACGTATGTATGTATACGTACATTACATTATATAGCATTAACATTACCATCAACATTAAACATGACTATCTGAATATCACTATGATCATCACCATTAACATTAGATTACATGCATATAACATACAATATATATATATATGCATGATATATATATATATATGCATGATATATATATATATATGCATCCAAATATCATCCCCATCGTATCATCTTTATAGCCTCATCATATACCCATCGGTCGCCGACCGTGCCCTTCAGCTGCTGTTGTAGGGCCTCGGCACAAGTTCGACCAAACCCAACCAGCGACGTTCGTAGCTCTCTGTGGTAGATCCCAGCGAAAGTAGCTCAAATGGCAGCTATACCCTCTGGTAAACTAAGTAACTAACATAACTATGGAAAATCACAATTGTTAATGGGTAAATCAACTATAAATGGCCATTTTCAATAGCAAACTGTCAAATTACCAGAGGGCCATGGTTATAATGGTGGTTCACCCAACCAAAAAGATCATGTTTCGGCAATGTGAAATGGAACTGTAACCAACCCCGGATCCCCCTTTGCCAAGCCATGTTCGCAGCTCCAAAGCTTCTGGCCACCACGCACGAGGCTGCGAGCTTGAGGAGAGGTGAGATGGCCTTTCTGTTCGTTTGGGACCATGGGAGACCGGAGCAGCCTGGAGCATGTAGCTACTGTAGGTATCTCAACCCTGCGCAGGATATGAGAGGTGAGACTGGCAACCCCTGAGCTGTGTCTCTGGATAATTGGCGTGTCCTCAGATGATCGACGCTGTGATGTTGCTCAAATCACCATTTTTCATTCGCCATCTTTCTTGTGTCAACATCTCTATGTGGCTTACATCTTGTGTCAAAATTTCAAGCTCTATCAGATTTTATCAATAGGTTGATCAGCAATTTATATATAACAGTAATTTATCAGTTGTCAGCTCAATGGCCTTTTTTTGTGTTTCTCAATGGCCATGGCGGCCATGGCGGCCATGGCCACCCTGGATCTACCGCTGATCTTCCCATCGCCTCTCGGCTCAAAGCCGCATGCTGCACTCGCTCCCGGCCCCTGAAACCTGGATCCAACTTGGATTGACTGTGGGGACCCCCCTGGCGATGCTGGAGATGTTGGCAACAATATATGAGGATGAAATGCGATTTGTGATATACATATATATCATATATATATCATATATATGTATATATATCTATATATGTAATATATATATATAATTATTTATTAATGTATGTGATATGATGGGATATCCGAGAACTACGATTTTTGGGTTTTCCAGGACCATCGTGATCTCCAAAGTCAACATGTTCATTGGGAAAATGATAAACTGGACCAACCCAAGTTGACCCCAGAAACCCTGACAGTTCACTCTGATGAAAGGAAGAATGACAGGGAAATCAATCAGTGTTGGTCATTTAAGTATTGACCATCCAACTTTTTTGGGGGGGAGTGCCTGCAAAAGTTCGCCGAAACATCCGTAGAAGACTTCTTGAACTGGAAGTTCTGCAAGAGGAAATCTACATCACTAGACCACACACATTTGGGGATTCTCCCCTTCGGATTGCAACCATGGTTCCTGACCTGAGTTAACATTCCAGGGATGGCTCTTGGTGCAGTCTTCCAAGAATAGGTTTCAGGGGGTTTGTCGGAAGTCTATGTTTGAATGGTCAAAAGAAAATGTGAGTAATTATATAATCACTTCTTACTTTGCCCATTTTGTGTACTACACATCGCTTAACCCCTAAGTTTGGATGGGTTGCTCTCCATGTTTGATTTGTTTCAGATGGTTTTTACAATGTTTTACCATGTTTTACCATGTTTTACCATGTTTTACCATGTTTTACCATGTTTTACCATGTTTTACCATGTTTTACCATGTTTTAACCGTTGATTATGGGACCGTTTGTGATGCCTAAACTCTCGTCAAGCTACGCGGTGCGTCCCAAACTTCCGACCATAGCGAGACCAGTTCCTGGGCTGGGATCATGCAGATTATATATATATGTCAAAAAGGGTACATGTGTGTGTGTACATAGAGGATGCATTGTATATGTAATAATGTGTAGTATATGTATAATTATGTATAATATATAATATATATATAATATTATATATATAATATATATATATTATATATATATTATATATATATGGAGATCAGGAACAATACTACCAAAAAACAACCAACAAGCACACTGCAACTCTAAGATGGCGCCTGAAGATCATTGCCTGACGCCACAGACGCAAATGACTAAGGAACTGTTGATTGCCTGTTGTTGCGCCCAAACATGGGTTCCATCTTGGGTCTTGGGATCCTAGTGTATATATATATATATATAGATATATATATATAGAAGATTAATCATAGAAGCACTCCTTTAGCAATATCCGTACCCCCACTGGATAATAACCAACAATATGGGTTTGCCTATTGAGAAACCTCATGTTCCCCGTTAAATTTGCAATGTTGCCTTGATCCGATTCTCCCCCTTTTTTGGACAAACCCACATTACCCAGGTAGGGACTGACCATGGCTTCACATAGACCCTGCCGAACAGGAGGTTCGGTTAGCAATTCTTTGTGAAACATTGGCAAATCTCAGGGTCAAAGTGTTGGGATACTACTCACCCCGGTCCTCATTGTTTTTTCAAATCTGGACTTTTTGAGGTTAAAAAATCACAACGAGCGCAACAGAAGCTGCTCCCTCTCTGAGCTTCCCCGCCCATGCTGCTGGAGGCATGGGACCCAGCGCCTCGCTAAACTCGAAAAGATGATGTTAGTATTGACTGATTTGTTTGCGCATTCATCTATGCATTTACTTGTGTATTCACTCATTCATTTCATGTCATTTCATTTCATGTCATGTCATGTCATTTCATTTCATTCATTTCATTTCATGTCATATCATGTCATGTCATTTCATTTCATTTCAATTCATTCATTCATTCATTCATTCATTCACTTTTATCTACTTGACTGGTTCATGTGTTTCCTTGTTTTATATATCCAAATTTATATATATATATGTGTGTATATCTGTATATATATATACGCACACATCTTTTGCTTAAATCGGAAAGCTGGTACACATCATCTCTGCGCGCCAATGGCAGGATGCTCAACATCCAGAGTTAAGCCGCTCGCATTGAAGCTCTCAGCCTGAACGAGGCAAGCCCCCTGGGGCCCTGGATGATTCCAACTCACCATGATGATTTTACCAGCAAAAATCGTGTCATTTAACCAGCAAAGATGGTGATGTTTAACAGGATTTGAAATGGGGGCCTCCAACAAAACATTGCCAGAACATTGCCAGAACATTGAGGAGATTCCATCATTATCATTTTTGTTCAAAAGATGCAAGATATATGGCCGTCACTCATTTAGGTGTCAAATGTTCAGGCCCACAACTGGTGAAATGAGTGAACGATCTTATCTGTGGGTACTCAATCAAGACGCATATGACCCATACTCCTTCCTGCCATATCGTGTTGGTATATCGTGTTGCTAGTCACGGTCTATCCACAAGACGACTCACCAAAATGGATCTCTTCCTGCAGATTGGAATGGATTGGAGTAGTAATCAGCAAAAAAAAGGCAAAGATTCTAGAGGGCCACAACCAATTTTTGACCCCAAAATGGGGTACCTCCAAATTCCGGCGACACAAACGGCGTCGCCAAACCCCAACGGCTGTGGTTCCGGCGTCCATCAGTTTTCAACTCCTGGCAGTAGCAGGACTCTCAGCGACAAGGATAGCCCAGGATAGCTATACCTCAAACTCAAACGCTCAATATATTGTACTCAAACAAAGGCCTTTCTTTGGCATGCAGACATCAATCTGGGACCAAGAAATGATGTGTCGCGAAATGTCGCAGAACTACAAGACTCTGAAACTTTGACCCTGGGGAACATTCCCAGAACATGGATGGGAATTTGATCCTGCGGTTTGTTGCGGCTGACACACTCCCGTACCACCCAAGGGTTTGTCTCAAGCTTCGGAAACGCCAAAGGGTCTTGTCATTGGGCCATTTCTTGTGGACAGCAACATGATAGGGAAAAAAACATCATTCTACAAATTGTAACTATCATAATCATAGGTTAATAGGTTTCAAATTCCTATCATGTTGCTGTTAAAAAACATCTAGGTTAATAAGCCTGGTTAATAGGTTTCCAATTCCTGGGCTTATCACTAGACAGTTTCAGTGGGGTGAACCTCCACTGACCCCAAGGCACCTCGTTCTAGGTGCAGGATCACACCGGTGATTCTAAGTGTCGTGTCGAGCTTTTGAAGTGCTGCAGTGTCATTGGTTGTTGATCCCCAAAAGTGAAATATATATATATATATAATGTATATATATATATATCATATATATATATATGCGTTGATATATATATATATATATTATAACTATATATAATTGTATATAATTATATACATATATAGGTGTATCGAAAAAAATGAAATCCCCGTAACCCACGGATGAAACGTTCCTCATGCAGCTTTCACTTCTTCATGCGGAAAATCCCCAACCCTTAGCATCAAGCCGAATCTGTTGCTACGAGTATCTCACAGCTCTAGCACCTTGGAAATAGCCTCATGGATTGCTGGAAATACACAGTTTGGTTCGATTGTTTTCCCGTGCAAATGAACATGTTCATAATTAATTAGTGGATTTCCCAGCCAATGTTTGATTGCTGGAGGGGAAGTGAAAAAGGGATGGAATGCCACCCCAATCAGTATCATCAGTGCTAGCCTCAGTATCAAGTCTCCAATTTCCTTCCGTTTCTGTTTTCAAGGTACAAATCGGTCCATTTCCAAATCCAAAACGAAATGGAAATGCCAGATTTGCCGAACCCCAAGATGATGTGGGAATGGATCAAAATTGGTTCCCAAAACTTGGTTGCCTGAACATCTGTTGGTTTGGGGGCCAAACGATTGTTGACGAAATGTTCACGTCTTGTTGGTTCGGATCCCTATTCCCCTTGATCAAAATAGCATGTTGTTTGGTTTGTCTGTATCATTGTGGCAGATAAAAAATCCGCATGTTTGCCCGATACCCAATACAGTTGATTAATTTTCGCAGAAAGTATTCCCGCAGACCTCTGATTTCTCAAAAATATCACAATGTTTTTGTCAAATCCGCGATCTCTCAGTTTGCTCCCCATGGTGTAAACATGTTAATCAAGTGTCCAATGTTATACATCTCCCAATTTTTTCAGTGTACCCGAGGGTAGTCTAACAGTTCGGGATTGAAAATGGCCGTGTTTAAGAACAACAATTCATCAATTTTCATGGTTTTAATGTTCCATGGCAAACTGTAAGAAATTACCAAAGGGTAATACCCCTTCGTGATTTTGCATCAAAAAATTGATGAGTTTTCCAGTCGATATTCCAACAATGCTAATAAAGCAGTAGAAACCATCCCCAAATTTACCATAAAAATACCATAAGTGCGTAGTAACCCAAATATGTGTGGTTCATTGTGGTTTATTATTTCTTTATTATGATCCCAATTTCTTCAGTTCCATTCCCACAGGGAGAATCCACGGCGACTCCAGCGGCTATTTTTTCTTCGTTTGGACGCTTTCGACACCGGTAGCGACAGCTGAGAGAAGCCCTTGGCCTGGCGAAGCGGCACCGAAAAATCATGGTTATGCATGACTAAAATGTGTGTGTATAAAATCATGGTTATGCACGACTAAAAATCATGGTTATATATAAAATTATATAAAAATAAATAAATACATATGTACTGTATACGTACCAGATAGTGCCCGGCTCGCGCCGGGGCGCAAGCTCCGAAAAAATCAAATGGTTATATAAGAGATCAATGGCGAAAAGGACTGTTTTTGCGATGCAGAAGCATGAATTGTTGACTTTGTGAGGCGCATCAACGAATGAGCAAATGTTTGTTGAGATGGCAATGAAATGAAAGAATCCATGCACAGTTCACTGAATAAACCAAAAAACAATGATTCCACAAAACAGTGAATCAGTTGATCAATGAATCAACAAATCAATGACTCAGTGAGTCACAGAAACAATGAACCAATAAAGCACTGATTCAACAATGAATAATGAAATGAAACAATGAAACAATGACCAACAAATAAATGAATCAATGAACCAATGGTTCGGCGACTCAATGAATCAACGAATCAGTGAATCAATGAAGCAACGATCAGAAGATTCAGTGAGTCTCTGAGCGCGGGCATCAATGAATCAATGCATCGCTGAATCAAGGAAGCAGTGAGTCAACGATTCGAAGATTCAATGAATCACCAATGATTCATCAATGAATCAATGAATCAACGGTTCAACGACTCAGTGAATCAATGAACCAATGAACCACTGAGTCACTGAATCAACGAATCAATGAACGAGTCAAATGAGTCAATGAATCAAGGAAAATGAATCAATGAATCAGTAAATCCTTCCCACAAAATAGAAAGCTCAAACACCATATCGAGCCCTACTTCGGCGACCCCTGGAGCCACATTACCCGAAAAAAAACACCAGGTTTCGCGCCCGAGAGTGCTTGTCACCCGTGAATTCACACGCTTCCGAACTGTTACACTTCCCAACTACTTGATGATGATGTGGTGGACATGACGATGGGGTTAGTATGATGATGTGGTTGGCATGATGCGTGGGTTTACATGATGATGTGGTTGACATGATGGTGTGAATGCTAATCATGACCATTGCCAGTGACTCGGAAGTTTTCTTAGTAAACTTCCGTTGGTAAAGTGCATTTTAAGGTGTATGATGTAGATAAAACCTTAGATAGATCGATAGATAGATCGATAGATCGATAGATAGGTAGATAGGTAGATAGGTAGATAGGTAGATAGGTAGATAGGTAGATAGGCAGATAGGTAGATAGATAGGTACATAGGTAGATAGATAGGTAGATAGATAGATAGATAGATTAGATAGAGATTAGATAGATAGGATAGATAGGTAGGATAGATAGGATCGATGGGATAGATAGGATCGATGGGATCGATGGGATAGATAGGATAGATAGGATAGATAGGATAGATAGGACAGATAGGATAGATAGGATAGATAGGATAGATAGAACAGATAGGATAGATAGGATAGATAGGATAGATAGAATAGATGATAGGATAGATAGGATAAATAGGATAGATAGATAGAAAGATAGATAGATAGATAAATAAATAAATTAATAAATGAATAGATTAGATTAGATTAGATTGTACTAGATTAGACTAGATTAGATAAGATTTAGATTAGATAGACAAATCGACAGATGGATAGATAGAATAGAAATTGGATAGATTAGATAGATTAGATAAGTTAGACAGATTACATAGATTAGAGGGATTAGAGAGATTAGATAGATTAGATAGGTTAGATAGATTAGATAGAACAGATAGAACATATAGAATAGATAGAATAGATAGAACAGATATGAACTATGATAGACTAGATAGAATAGAAAAGACCAGATAGAATAGAAAGAATAGAATCGAATCGAATAGAATGGCAAAGGATAGAATTAGAAGAACATAGAATGGAATAGAGCAACAATAGAATAGAAAAGAATAGGAAATAATAATAGAAAAGAAAATAATAAGAAAGAAAAATAGAATAGAACAGAATAGACATATTTCAAACAATAGAATGTAATAGATAGAAAAGAAAAGATAGAAAAGAATAGGATGGCATAGGATAGGAATACAAGAGAATAGGAATAAACAAGAATAGGAATAGAATAGAATGGATTTGATGAGACTAGAATAGGTTAGATTAGAATAGATTAGAATAGATCAGATAGAATAGAATAGAAAAGATAGAATAGAAAAGAGAGAATAGAATAGATAGAAAAGACTAGACTAGACCAGACTAGACTAGAATAGACTAGACTAGACAGGAATAGAATAGAGTAGAGTAGAATAGAATGAAATAGATAGGTAGATAGATAGACAAATAGATAGACAAATAGCTAGACAAATAGATAGATAGACAGATAGGGAGATAGAGAGATTAGAGAGAAGAGAGAGATTTGAGAGATTGGAGAGATTAGATAGATTAGATGGCTTAGATACCTTAGTTAGCTTGGTTAGATTCGATAGATTCGATAGATTAGAAAGCTTAGATAGCTTTGATAGATTAGATAGAATCGATAGATAGATAGATAGATAGGTAGGTAGGTAGATAGGTAGATAGGTAGATAGGTAGATAGGTAGATAGGTAGATAGGTAGATAGGCAGATAGGTAGATAGATAGGTACATAGGTAGATAGATAGGTAGATAGATAGATAGATTAGATAATAGATAGATAGATAGGATAGATAGGTAGGATAGATAGGATCGATGGGATCGATGGGATAGATAGGATAGATAGGATCGATGAGAATACATAGGATAAATAGGATAAATAGGATAAATAGGATAGATAGAATAGAAATTGGATAGATTAGATAGATTAGATAAGTTAGATAGATTAGATAGATTAGATTGTACTAGATTAGACTAGATTAGATAAGATTAGATTAGATAGATAAATCGACAGATGGATAGATAGAATAGAAATTGGATAGATTAGATAGATTAGATAAGTTAGATAGATTAGATAGATTAGAGGGTTAGATAGATTAGATAGGTTAGATAGATTAGATAGAACAGATAGAACATATAGAATAGATAGAATAGATAGAACAGATATGAACTATGATAGGCTAGATAGAATAGAAAAGACCAGATAGAATAGAAAGAATAGAGTCGAATCGAATAGAATGGCAAAGGATAGAATTAGAAGAACATAGAATAGAATAGAGCAACAATAGAATAGAAAAGAATAGGAAATAATAATAGAAAAGAAAATAATAAGAAAGAATAATAGAATAGAACAGAATAGACATATTTCAAACAATAGAATATAATAGATAGAAAAGAAAAGATAGAAAAGAATAGGATGGCATAGGATAGGAATACAAGAGAATAGGAATAAACAAGAATAGGAATAGAATAGAATGGATTTGATGAGACTAGAATAGGTTAGATTAGAATAGATTAGAATAGATCAGATAGAATAGAATAGAAAAGATAGAATAGAAAAGAGAGAATAGAATAGATAGAAAAGACTAGACTAGACTAGACTAGAATAGAGTAGAGTAGGCTAGAATAAAATAGATAGGTAGATAGATAGACAAATAGAAAGATAGACAGATAGAGAGATAGAGAGATTAGAGAGATGAGAGAGATTTGAGAGATTGGAGAGATTAGATAGATTAGATGGCTTAGATACCTTAGTTAGCTTGGTTAGATTCGATAGATTCGATAGATTAGAAAGCTTAGATAGCTTTGATAGATTAGTTAGATAGATAGATAGATAGATAGAGAGATAGAGAGATAGAGAGATAGATTGATAGATAGATAGATAGATAAATAGATAGATAGATAGATAGATAGATAAGATAGATTAGATAGATTAGATAGATTAGATAGATTGGATAGCTTAGATAGATTAGATAGATTAGATAGATTAGATAGATTAGATAGAATAGAACGATTAGATAGATTAGATAGATTAGATAGATTAGATAGATTAGATAGATTAGATAATTTAGATAGATTAGATAGATTAGATAGATTAGATAGATTAGATAGATTAGATAGATTAGATAGATAAGACAGATAGATTTGATAGTTTGATTGATAGATAGATAGATAGATTAGATAGATTTAGATAGATTTAGGTAGATTAGATAGATTAGATAGATAAGACAGATAGATTTGATAGATAGATAGATAGATAGGATTAGATAGATAGATAGGATTAGATTAAATAGATAGATAGATAGATAGATAGATAGATAAATAGACAGATAGATAGACAGACAGACAGACAGAAGGACGGAAGGACGGACAGACAGACGGACAGACAGACAGATAGACAGATAGAGAGAGAGAGAGATAGATAGATAGATAGGTAGATAGATAGATAGATATGTAGGTAGGTAGGTAGGTAGATAGATAGATAGATAGATAGATAAATGTAGATGTAGATGTAGATTTAGATGTAAACAAATATGTATATTTATATTTATATGTATATGTATAATATACGGAGACTATACGTATGTATTCATGTGCATTCAGCCAACCATGTTGGGGAAGAAATCTGCTCATCAGATCGCGACCGCCCTGGGTGCCTCCTTGGGAGTGAGCTTCAGGAGCAAACACCTCGGATCAGATGCTGATCCCGTGATCCCTTGGAATCCGGGATAATCCGGATACTGGGATCCCCCCAATCCAGACAAACACAGGTAATGTGTTTCTGAATGTCACCAGCATGGCCGATCTTAGAAACCCTGCACAACAAAACATGTGGCTTTTCAGCCTGGGAGTGTGTCGGTGCAAAATAAGGCGTAGCCATCTCCAAAAAAATAAGACAAGGTTGCAGAGCATTTGCCACAGTCTTACTGTCAGATTCTATCTTAAAATGCAAATCTTTTGGAGGCTTGCTAGATAAGCATCTAGAAGTATCTATAAGCCAAATTTGGCCCAACCCTGATCCCCTCCCCAAGTCTCCCAGAGATTTCTCCAAGGTTCTCCAGGGCACAAGCTGTTTCCAGGCCTGCAAGACCTTCGTTTGGCGAAGCGAAGCGAAGCCCAACTTCTGCCAAAAAAACATTGGAATCCCGTATGGAAACCATTGGAAACCCCCAAAAAAGCAGAAAATGGGTTAAATATGGTGACATCATAGTTTTAAATTAATATGGTTAAATATGGTTAACTATTCAATTCTGACAAATTGTTTTTTGATCTATTTGGGGATTGCGCTAAAACTGATAAATGAAAGTTCATATCTTAAACCAATGCAATGATGCCCGGGTTTCGATTGAAATCACCTGAAAATTGGAAGGCAGGCCTACAAAACTTGGCAATTCTTGGAATTACGAATTTGTCAGTGTATTATGACAGTATGTTCGAATCGTTCAACGTTTGGGATCACTTTGAAACCATACCATAAATCAATATAAATCAATCTCACATGGAACAGCAACAAATGTTGAATGTTTTAGGGTACATCGATTCTCTGTCACGGCATGCGAATTTTTGCCATGAGGATTTCAGTTCGCAGAATTCTTTCCACACCAAAGAGGTAAGATATAATCCCCAAGTCTCACATATTCTGGATGCATCTTGCTTCATCACCCCTACCCAGTTAAAGTGCCCACCAATATGACATGTTTTTTGCACAAGGGATTCCACCTTGACTATTCTCTAGGCAGAGTCGAACAGAAAGCTTCCATTCTAGCCTTGTGCATCTCGCCAAGAATTCCCGGTTGGTCCAAAGTGGGAAACTATATCTGACCAGCGTATCCCCCCATATTTTCGGTGATCACTGTGATCACCACTTTTGGCTGGTTGAATCATGTTGAATCTGGTTTTCTGTGGAGAAGAAACATCAAACCGACCTGGAGAGATTCAGCACCATCCAGCCTTCAAAGGAGAACTCCTCTACAGTGAAGGTTTCGGGCGCCTCCAACATGGAGGCGCTGAATCTCACATCCGAATTTTTGGCAAAGTCCTCCCCAATTGGTGGAAAAAAACCCTGAAAGACATGAAAACCAATTGGGAATCATCATTCCGAACCGGGGGTTGGAAAAGTAGGAAACAACCCATGACCCCAGCCAATTCCTAAAAGTGAAAAACAGCCTCGGAGTTCCAAACATTCAGGAACATCTAAATAGACCATCCAATATTTAGATATGTTATTATATTATATACTGCTATTAGTATCGTTGCAACATCCACCTTCATGCAACCCGCTTCAACCCGACCGCCCTGATGGCCTTCTGCAAGAGTAGGGCATGAGCATCCGGGTCGCGCCTCCAGTGTCAGTGAGGGCTAAGACCAGACTAGGCAGGTGTCGTTCAAGAAGCTGCCATGACAAATAATGAAACTATTACTGCAAACCTGTCAATGTCCTGTCCACATGTTTCATTTGAGGTTAGAAACTGTTTAAACTTCTGGGGAGCTTTGAGGGGCCATGGCGACGGCCAAAATATACATGTCTGCACACACACACACACGGATATATAATTATATATATATATTATATGTGTATATATATATGTATATATGTATATATATATGTATATATTTACAGATATATATATATATATATATGTATATATGTATATACATATATATCTATATAGTGACGGACAATCACTTAGAACGTATTTTGGAAAAAAAAATCTGAATATTACTGCTTTTTTTACGTTCTAAGCCTTGCACTTAGAACGTCGAAAACCATACACTTAGAACGTCCAAATATCAAGATTCATCACTTAGAACGTACCGGGGATTTAACACTTAGAACGTGTCTAGGTCACTGATGATAGTGGAAAGGCTTGTGAAATCTTTTATCTCTAAGTGTTGGATCCAGCAGCTAATTCCGTAGGAAGCATAGACATAATTTCGTACCATTTGGCTTTTCCCTCCCATATGATGTGCAAATATTGGCGATCTTTTATCTCTGGAACACTATACCTTTTGGTGCTTTTTGGGGGGTCCTGACATTCTAAGCCGTAAGAAACATAGACATAATTTCGTACCATTTGGCTTTTCCCTCCCTATGATTTGCAAATATTTGTCTATCTTTTAATCTGCGGACATTATACCGTAGGAAACATAGACATAATTTCGTACCATTTGGCTTTTCCCTCCTATATGATTTGCAAACATTGGCGATCTTTTATCTCTGGAACACTATACCTTTTGGATCCTTTTGTTGCTTTTTGGGGGTTCTGTCGTTCTAAGTGTTGGATTCAGGAACTAATTCCGTAGGAAACATAGACATAATTTCGTACCATTTGGCTTTTCCCTCCCATATGATTTGCAAATATTGGCGATCTTTTATCTCTGGAACACTATACCTTTTGGATCCTTTTGGTGCTTTTTGGGGGTTCTGACATTGTAAGTGTTGGATTCAGCAGCTAATTCCGTAGGAAACATAGACATAATTTCGTACCATTTGGCTTTTCCCTCCCATATGATTTGCAAATATTGGCGATCTTTTATCTCTGGAACACTCTACCTTTTGGATCCTTTTGGTGCTTTTTGGGGGTTCTGACGTTCTAAGTGTTGGATTCAGCAGCTAATTCCGTAGGAAACATAGACATAATTTCGTACCATTTGGCTTTTCCCTCCCATATGATTTGCAAATATTGAATTGGCGATCTTTACCTCTTGAACACTATACCTTTTGGTGCTTTTTGGTGGTTCTGACGTTCTAAGTGTTGGATTCAGCAGCTAATTCCGTAGGAAACATAGACATAATTTCGTACCATTTGGCTTTTCCCTCCTATATGATTTGCAAACATTGGCGATCTTTTATCTCTGAAACACTATACCTTTTGGTGCTTTTGGGGGTTCTGACGTTCTAAGTGTTGGATTCAGCAGCTAATTCCGTAGGAAACATAGACATA
This sequence comes from Cladocopium goreaui, assembly GCA_947184155.2. Taxonomy (NCBI): domain Eukaryota; class Dinophyceae; order Suessiales; family Symbiodiniaceae; genus Cladocopium; species Cladocopium goreaui. Next base: position 127,311 of record CAMXCT020001317.1, read on the forward strand.
ATTTCGTACCATTTGGCTTTTCCCTCCCATATGATTTGCAAATATCTTGGCGATCTTTACCTCTTGGAACACTCTACCTTTTGGTGCTTTTTGGGGTTCTGACGTTCTAAGTGGTGGATTCAGCAGCTAATTCCGTAGGAAACATAGACATAATTTCGTACCATTTAGCTTTTCCCTCCTATATGATTTGACATTGGCGATCTTTTATCTCTGGAACACTATACCTTTTGGATCCTTTTGGTGCTTTTTGGGGGTTCTGACGTTCTAAGTGTTGGATTCAGCAGCTAATTCCGTAGGAAACATAGACATAATTTCGTACCATTTGGCTTTCCCCTCCCATATGATTTGCAAATATTGAATTGGCGATCTTTACCTCTTGAACACTATACCTTTTGGATCCTTTTGGTGCTTTTTGGGGGTTCTGACGTTCTAAGTGTTGGATTCAGCAGCTAATTCCGTAGGAAACATAGACATAATTTCGTACCATTTGGCTTTTCTGTCCCATATGTTTTGCAAATATTGGCGTTCTTTATCTCTTGAACACTATGCATTTTGGTGCTTTTTGGGGGTTCTGACGTTCTAAGTGTTGGATTCAGCAGCTAATTCCGTAGGAAACATAGACATAATTTCGTACCATTTGGCTTTTCCCTCCCATATGATTTGCAAATATTGGCGATCTTTTATCTCTGGAACACTCTACCTTTTGGATCCTTTTGTGCTTTTTGGGGGTTCTGACGTTCTAAGTGTTGGATTCAGCAGCTAATTCCGTAGGAAACATAGACATAATTTCGTACCATTTGGCTTTTCCCTCCCATATGATTTGCAAATATTGAATTGGCGATCTTTCCTCTTGAACACTATACCTTTTGGTGCTTTTTGGTGGTTCTGACGTTCTAAGTGTTGGATTCAGCAGCTAATTCCGTAGGAAACGTAGACATAATTTCGTACCATTTGGCTTTTCCCTCCTATATGATTTGCAAACATTGGCGATCTTTTATCTCTGAAACACTATACCTTTTGGTGCTTTTGGGGGGTTCTGACGTTCTAAGTGTTGGATTCAGCAGCTAATTCCGTAGGAAACATAGACATAATTTCGTACCATTTGGCTTTTCCCTCCCATATGATTTGCAAATATTGGCGATCTTGAATCTCTGGAACACTATACATTTTGGTGCTTTTTGGGGGGTCTGACATTCTAAGCCGTAAGAAACATAGACATAATTTCGTACCATTTGGCTTTTCCCTCCCATATGATGTGCAAATATTGGCGATCTTTTATCTCTGGAACACTATACCTTTTGGTGCTTTTTGGGGGTTCTGACGTTCTAAGTGTTGGATTCAGCAGCTAATTCCATAGGAAACATAGACATAATTTCGTACCATTTGGCTTTTCCCTCCCATATGATTTGCAAATCTTGGCGATCTTTTATCTCTGGAACACTATACCTTTTGGTGCTTTTTGGGGGTTCTGACGTTCTAAGTGTTGGATTCAGCAGCTAATTCCGTAGAAACATAGACATAATTTCGTACCATTTGGCTTTTCCCTCCCATATGATTTGCAAATATTGGCGATCTTTTATCTCTGGAACATTATACCTTTTGGTGCTTTTTGGGGGTTCTGACGTTCTAAGTGTTGGATTCAGCAGCTAATTCCGTAGGAAACATAGACATAATTTCGTACCATTTGGCTTTTCTGTCCCATATGATTTGCAAATCTTGGCGGTCTTTACCTCTGGAACACTATACCTTTTGGTGCTTTTTGGTGGTTCTGACGTTCTAAGTGTTGGATTCAGCAGCTAATTCCGTAGGAAACACAGGCATAATTTCGTACCATTTGGCTTTTCCCTCCTATATGATTTGCAAACATTGGCGATCTTTTATCTCTGGAACACTCTACCTTTTGGATCCTTTTGGTGCTTTTTGGGGGTTCTGTCGTTTTAAGTGTTGGATTCAACAGCTAATTCCGTAGGAAACATAGACATAATTTCGTACCATTTGGCTTTTCCCTCCCATATGATTTGACATTGGCGATCTTTTATCTCTGGAACACTCTACCTTTTGGATCCTTTTGGTGCTTTTTGGGGGTTCTGACGTTCTAAGTGTTGGATTCAGCAGCTAATTCCGAGGAAACGTAGACATAATTTCGTACCATTTGGCTTTTCCCTCCCATATGATTTGCAAATATTGAATTGGCGATCTTTTATCTCTGGAACACTATACCTTTTGGATCCTTTTGGTGCTTTTTGGGGGTTCTGACGTTCTAAGTGTTGGTTTCAGCAGCTAATTCCGTAGGAAACCTAGACATAATTTCGATTCCACTTCGAATTCCAATTTTCTGCAATATTTTAATTGCGTTATAAAAGGAAATTCAATTGATTTCGAAAGCGAAAAAACTAGTCTTTTTATTAAGGGTTTAAATTTATTATTAGGATCCGCTTCGAAATCCAATTTTTGGCAATATTTTAATTGTGTTATAAGGAAATTTACCTGATTTTGAAATCGAAAAAAATGTTTTTCTTATTAAGGGTTTAAATTTATTATTTAGGTCCGCATCGAAATCCAATTTGTGGCAATATTTCAATTGCGCTATATAAGGAAATTTAATTGGTTTTGAATCGAAAAAATAGTTTTGTTTTATTAAGGGTTTAAATTTATTAGGGTCCGCTTCGAACTCTAGTGTTTGGCAATAGTCTTATTGCGTTATAAAAGGAAATTTAATTGATTTTGAATCGAAAAAACTAGTCTTTTTATTAAGGGTTTAAATTTATTATTCGGATTCGCTTCGAAATCCAATTTTTGGCAATATTTTAATTGCGTTATATAAGGAAATTTAATTGATTTTGAAGTCGAAAAAATAGCCGCTTTATTAAGGGTCTAAATTTATTATTAGGGTCCGCTTCGAAATCCAATTTTTGGCAATATGTTTAATTGCGCTATATAAGGAAATTTAATTGATTTTGAAATCGAAAAAATAGTTTATATAGCGACGGACAATCACTTAGCACGTTCTAAGTGTTGGTTTACGTTCTAAGTGATAAATGGGCCTAAGTGATATTTTGACGTTCTAAGTGATGAATTTTCCCTACGTTCTAAGTGATGAAATTTTGCTACGTTCTAAGTACGAAAAAAAAAATTGGAAAAAAAATACGTTCTAAGTGATTGTCCGTCACTATATATCTGTAAATATATATATATATATATGTATATGTATATATACATATATGCATATCTGTATATATATATATATATCTGTATATATATATATATGTGTATATCTGTATTTATATATATATGTATATCTGTATTTATATCTATGTATATATGTATATCTGTATATAGATATATGTATATCTGTATATAGATATATGTATATCTGTATATAGATATATGTATATCTGTATATAGATATATGTATATCTGTATATATATGTATATATCTGTATATAAAATGTATATAAAATGTATATAAAATGTATATAAAATGTATATGTCTGTGTGTGCCTGCCCATAGGTGTATACATATGTTATATAAATATATATGTTATATACGTACATTGCATGCATGTTATGGGCATGGTGAGGTGTAACTCCCTTACTATTCTTCACAATGGGCAAAGCCCATGGCCCATCCAAGCAGCACCGAACTCCCGGCCTTTGCAAACAAAGCCAGCAACACCCAGAAGTTTGGCCCTGACAGAGGGGCACTCGCAAGAAACTCAATGAGGCAAGCACGGAGACTTAGTGCTCCAACGAACTGACATTATCTATATCTTTATCTATCTCTGTGCACAGATTCGTTTATGCGATAAAGTAAGTGTTTCACTTATCTATCTGTATATGTAGCTATGATATACTTGTATATATTTATATAATATATATATATACATACACATATGTCACATATGTATGTGACATAAACAGGAATTTAAGGGACCATCCCAGGCCACCGATGTTCCCCATCGCTGCTGAAATATATATATATAAAGGGTATGATGGATAGCTGGAAGTTATGATGGGTATATGATGGATATATCATGGGTATATGATGCTTATATCATGGCTATACGTGAAAATTCCCCTACGGCGGCTGATGGCTACAAACTGCAAGCCCCGAAATGCGTGGCACTGCGAGTCGCTGACCCATCCCCCATCCTCTCACCTGCAACAAGGCTTCAATGGTTTGCAGCAGTGGCCTTGGGGCGTGGCCTGCTGGGATCCACATCACCAGCCACCAACTACTGGAACCTGCTGGACCAGGGAAGGACAAGCCCAAAAGCCCTAAAAAAAGGAAAGCTGCCCTCAGCGTGAGTATGCCTACGCGTGCATGTCTACATATAGACAAATCTCTGTGTATATATAATACAATCAAATATCATATATATATATATATGTACACTATACACACTATACATTGTATGCATACATATTTGTATGTATATGTATATGATATGTATATATATATATAGCAACGTTCGCTATGTATACATGTACTCGGTCTCCATGCTCCACGAATCGCATGGCAAAGACCACATCGGAGCCAACCACCAGATCCACAGGGCCTGCCACTGGTGGCAAAGTGAAACCCCAACGAAAACGGGAGACTTACCCCGGCAAAGAGGTGGTATTCACCAACCAAACTTGGGATGTATGGTTGATATATAAGTTACTTACATTAAGTTGGTTTGTCCATAAATCATCACAAATCTAATTACGGAGCTTATAAATGTTTATGGTAGATACCCTCTGGTTATGACCAACAGTTCGCCATGGAAGCCATTGAAAATAAATGGCCCATAGAAATAGATGGTTTACCTATTAAAAATGTGCCATTTTCCCTGGCGAATATGGTGGATATATCCTAATATCTGTGTATATTTATATTATATTATATATATATATATTAATATTAATATTAATTCTAGAGTTAGATGGGGTCAAAACCAACTTATATGCAACTGAGGAACATCCCGAAAGTGAACTAGATTGAGACGGGATGGGGATCTGGGGATCCACCTTGGGATCCTTTGGCCGGACCTCAACCGGACCATGGGACCATGGGTGGATCATTGATCTTCATTTACTCCTTTTATAGTATAAGTTTCTGGAAAAGTACAGGACTCTAGATTCTGAAGATTTCTGAAGACTGGGGACCAACAACCACATCATCAATGGCCTTCAGTAATTCTTGCATATTTTCGGGCCTGGATCATAATGCAACATAATGCAACACCCTATGGTAACAGTTAACTTCAAAACATGCGCAATGTGCCCCGGCACCTTGGCTGCACACAGCAGCCACATCACTGGGATCTCCCCAGGACAGCGCTTGCACCTGACCGGGCTTCGTTTCGATCGACCTTTGGGGTGCATTAATATAGGTGAAGTGGTCAGGCTTACAGGATTACCTAGCTGAAAACTGGTATGATGATTTTACTGTATATATCATATATCATCATATATCTGCATACATAGACTATCATAATTTCCCGCTCAAAATCTTGCCCGAAACATGCCACGTGTTCATGTTTTCGAAAGCTTGCGGCACTTAAACAATGCAGTCGAAAATGCCGTCTAACCTGGAGTAGAAATGGAATGACTTCACCAAGGTGATAGAGGTATATACCCTCTGGTTATGTCAAAATAGCTATTGAAAATGGCCATTTATAGTGGATTTTTCCCATTAAAAATGGTGATTTTCCATAGTTATGTTAAATTACCAGAGGGTAAGCGTCTAACAAATGTGTAACTTAAGCAACCACAATGGTGGTGGTTGACCAACAAATTGCGGGAACCTATGAGTTGTTACCATCTATTGAAATTGGAGGGTCCTATAATGTCCCATAACCTTTGCCTGCAAATCAGGGCTGGAACCCACTAACAACCGAAGGGGAAGGTGTCACCCTCAAGAGATCACGGACATTCATACAGGTTGCCCGCGCCTTTGCAGTTGTTCCTGCTGCCTGCAACAGGTAAACCGAACATCAGAATGATAAAAACCAACTACTGATGTAGTTTTTCGGATTTCTGAGCCACCACCTTTCTCAGAGAAGGACTTCAATTGTCACAATGTTACAGTCAACCCAAAAATGGTTTCCCCTTTCACAGCCGGAGTGCCCAGGAAACATTACTACCATCAAACACATGTGTTTTGCTCTGTGCGCCAAAAAATATAGGCCCTCAAGCTAATTGTAAACTAGTAAGTAGAACCTGGGTATGGTTCAAACTTCAAGGAACCACAGAAAATGTGGATACTTCAGTAAAGAAACTTCCTCCCAGGTCTGTTTCCAATTATTTGTCAATTTACCTCCAAGGTTTCCAGTGTTTTCACTTCCCACTCCGAAAAAACACCGCACCTCGACGTTGCTCTGCAGGTTCGGCAACGCACAGAGCTGGTCCGTTAGGGTCACCTGCATCCAGTGATGGCTTTGCCCAAAAAGTTCTGGATTTTTGTTCCCATTTGCTCAGCAATGTGCCAATTTGATCCAATTTGCATGGGGAAATGGTGAGTTTGTTGAAGCATCAACTGGGATTTCACTGCATCCTCTGGTAATCATGGCCGGGAAATCCCCTTTTCGAAGTGGATGGTTTTAATGGGAAAATCAAGGTGACCATTGTGGGCGGCATCAGATCCACTGGTGAAAAAATGGTGACCGTTGTCGACTGCTGCCATTGGGCCAGGTGCTACCAGTGATTTTCGGCGAAACTTGTTGAATTACCATGGATTTACCCGACGTTTCCTCCTTCTCATGTCGATGTTTCTCATTTGTTTGTCAATCTGTTGATGACTTTTACATCACATTTCACCATATATTGCCATATATGTATCATATATGTATCATGTATTATCATTGATGATCATGTGTGGTCCCTTTTTCTGTTGTAACCCTTCGCATCTTCACATGTTCATCACATTTTTTCAGAAACTCACCAGTGGTTAGCAGCCTGGCAGCCAAGGCGAGCCAGGCCCAGGCCCAGCAAGCCACAGCCGGAGCCAAGCCTGGGGATGTCTGCGTTTTGGTCGGCGGAAGCGAATGGCCGAGCCGAAACCCCAATCTGACCCCAATCTGACATCAAAAACCCTAAGTAACATTAGCTAGCCTTGAAAGATTTGAAAGATTTGAAGTTCATTCAAGCCGTGGTCAAAACGCAAAAACCATTTTAAAAAAAAAAACAAAGCCTAAAGAGTTGGTGACATGAGAAACCTCTGGCCACCCCCGGCCTGGGGGTATATTATATTCCCAGTGGTCGGTTGGTACCTGAAATTTAGAGAACATCAAATCCACTAGTTTTTTCAACCTCCTTTCCCAATGGCGATGAAATGGGGCGTTTTTTCGGTTCAAAATTTAGCCCTTCTCTTCTAGGATCCCACCAGCTATCTTTTTGATGCTTACTATTGACCAAAAAAACATCTTTGGATATCTTTGGGATGTTCGTCGTCGATGCGCAATCCTACCGGTCCTACCGAAGGTGGTGAAGTTAAGTGATCTGTGGAGTCTGATTTTCACCACAGATTCGTGCTGGTTGCGTCACCAGAGTCGGTGGTTAGCATCCAATTTCGGGAGTTTAAAAGGTTGAGCCATACACAGCCGTTCAAAATACCCATTATATCATGGGTTATCAGAATCCCCAACCAGGTAGTATAAGTCCCTATAGCAATCAATTCGCGATTTTTTATCTATGTTTAATGGCTCACCATGGTTTTTGCAATGGACGAAGTTCCTAGATTCACGGGGTCAAAAGTGTGGACGTGGTGACTGGAAAATCCTGGCATCGTTGGTCAAATACAACCTGGGAAAATCCCAAATTTCCTTGAATTGAAGCCGGGTATGTGTTGACGTTTCTTAATCTCCAGCCATCTTTGATGATTGAATATGATTCAATCCCCAGTTGTTCCCATTTATGGGATCCTCAAAATACTGCCCTAACACAGTTCAAATCTTAGATACTGGTTAGTATAATGCATCCCTATTGATAACAAAAGATTGAAGTCCAAAACTAGACCTATCCAGTCCGTTTCCAATGCATAGGCTTGCTGCCAACACAGAAAACAAAAAATGGCACAAAATTACCCAGTGTCCTTGCCATCGCTGGGCCATCACCGGGCTACCGTCGATTGGAGCAACATGGAGCAACCCTGAACGACCTATGATGACCTATGGTTCGCTACCCCAGCGACTCAACCACTCGCGGCTTGCTCGCAGCTCGGAGCCCTCATCATCGGAAGCCAAACAATTCACCACAAGAATGATGGACACCAACAAAAGAATGGATAAAACGATAAAACCAACCGAAGTTGGATATAATAAAATGATATAAAACCAAAACAAATGTGGCTGAAACCAACAAAAACAAGCAAAAATTCAGCAAGAATGGGATAAAACCGGAAAGACATAGGGGGGCCTTTAACCAGCATCAAATGGTGATGCAACCAACCAAAATTGGGAAAACCACCAGTCCAAAATGGAAAAATTCATCAGCAAACATGGGAGATCATGGGAGTTGAAGGAAGGCATGGGGTTGAAGGACCACGACGGGGAAACCGCTGAACAGAGATTCAACTAACAAGAACTTAAGTTGCAAGGAGCCAAAAAAGAGTAGAAGACTCAGAAGACCAAGAAAATACAGGCAAAAATGCGGATGTGAACCAATCGAACGTAATGATTCAACAAACATGGGGGATTCGGCTCAAAGAGATACCAGCAATTGTGGAGGTGTACCCCGTAGTCCATGCTGGGCAAGGATCACTTTCTCCCGGAAACATTTGGATGGTTGAGTCGTTAAATTTCACCAAAGCCTATAGTCTCAGATGCATGACCCATACCACAGGGTCCTACGACTTCAATGCACCTGCATCGAGATACAACCCGAACATATCTAGGGGAAGGGTTCGATCCAGGGCGAAAACAACCCTTTTGAGATCGAACAGAACTGGATGATGTCAGGATATTGACCTTCCCGAATCTTGCACGCTTCAACGTCCGATTCCGATACGTCCGATATGTTGGCTAAGCCATGCCAAACCATACCCCGATGCCTCGTTGAAGCCGCCACGCCTGGAAGAACTCTCCGTTCCAAATAGCGGAGCAAAAACAGAGCCGTCTCCCAGACCTTGCCATCGTGGACGGCACAGATACACCGTACAGCGTGTACAGTGTGTCCATATTATATGTACTATATATATATATATACATGTCTATATGTACTTATACACATAATATAAATATAATATATATATATATATACATATTATATGTACTCTATATATATATACATTATGTATTTATATATAATTATATATAATTATATATATGTTTGTATGTACTTATACATGTATATATATATAATGTGTACGTATATATATATATTTGTATATATATATATATATATTTGTATATATATATTTGTATATATATATATATACGTATGTAATCCGTATACATATATATATATATACATACGGGGTACTTATTTTTTCTATTCCGTTGGTTATGTATTTATGTACCTAGTATCTCCAATGAAATACACGTACATCCCAGTGGCCACTCCACCACTGTGTTCCTGCGTGCTGCGATCCTGTACCACCTGGCCATGTTGCCCCCCCAAGAGGCAACGGAAGATGTGGGATTTAAACCAACCAAAATGGGGATTTCACCAGTGAAATGGCGATTTAACCAAACAATTTGGAGGGAAACATGGTAGTGAGGTCAAGGGATCATCCGCGCACGCAAAATCAGATCACATGTACACGCAGAGACCTTTTTCTAGCCTTACGATCATCTGCGCACGCAGCTGATAATCACATGTACACACAAGTGAGCCCCACGATCACATGTACACGCAAGTGAGTTCATCTGCGCACGCAGATGACAATCACATGTACACGCATGTACTCTGCAACCGCGATCACATGTACACACCACTACTCTTAAAATTTATTTAATTGTAAAAAGAGACACGACCCCTTTAGAGTTTATATGTTGTTGCACTTGCTGTAAGAAGAGCCACGGCCCCTTTAGGGTTTATATGTTGTTGCACTTGATGTAAGAAGAGCCACGACACCTTTAGGGTTTATATGTTGTTGCACTTGATGTAAGAAGAGCCACGACCCCTTTAGGGTTTATATGTTGTTGCACTTGATGTAAGAAGAGCCACGACCCCTTTAAGGTTTATATGTTGTTGCACTTGATGTAAGAAGAGCCACGGCCCCTTTAGGGATTATATGTTGTTGCACTTGATGTAAGAAGAGCCACGACCCCTTTAGGGTTTCTATGTTGTTGCACTTGATGTAGGAAGAGCCACGACACCTTTAGGGTTTATATGTTGTTGCACTTGATGTAAGAAGAGCCACGACCCCTATGTTGTTGCACTAGATGTAAGACGAGCCACGACCCCTTTAGGGTTTATATGTTAGAAGAGCCACGACACCTTTAGGGTTTATATGTTGTTGCACTTCATGTAAGAAGAGCCACGACCCCTTTAGGGTTTATATGTTGTTGCACTTGATGTAAGAAGAACCACGACACCTTTAGGGTTTATATGTTGTTGCACTTGATGGAAGAAGAGCCACGACCACTTTAGGGTTTAGATGTTGTTGCACTAGATGTAAGAAGAGCCACGACACCTTTAGGGTTTATATGTTGTTGCACTTGATGTAGGAAGAGCCACGACACCTTTAGGGTTTATATGTTGTTGCACTTGATGGAAGAAGAGCCACGACCACTTTAGGTTTTAGATGTTGTTGCACTTGATGTAAGAAGAGCCACGACCCCTTTAGGGTTTATATGTTGTTGCACTTGATGTAAGAAGAGCCACGACCCCTTCAGGGTTTATATGTTGTTGCACTGGATGGAAGAAGAGCCACGACCACTTTAGGGTTTAGATGTTGTTGCACTAGATGTAAGAAGAGCCACGACCCCTTTAGGGTTTATATGTTGTTGCACTTGATGTAGGAAGAGCCACGACACCTTTAGGGTTTATATGTTGTTGCACTTGATGGAAGAAGAGCCACGACCACTTTAGGGTTTAGATGTTGTTGCACTTGAGGTAAGAAGAGCCACGACCCCTTTAGGGTTTATATGTTGTTGCACTTGATGTAAGAAGAGCCACGACCCCTTCAGGGTTTATATGTTGTTGTACTTGATGTAAGAAGAGCCACGACACCTTTAGGGTTTATATGTTGTTGCACTTGATGTAAGAAGAGCCACGACCCTTTTAGGGTTTATATGTTGTTGCACTTGATGTAAGAAGAGCCACGACCCCTTTAGGGTTTATATGTTGTTGCACTTGATGTAAGACGACCCACGACACCTTTAGGGTTTATATGTTGTTGCACTTGATGTAAGAAGAGCCACGACCCCTTTAGGGTTTATATGTTGTTGCACTTGATGTAAGAAGAGCCACGACCCCTTTAGGGTTTATATGTTGTTGCACTTGATGTAAGAAGAGCCACGACACTTTTAGGGTTTTTAGATAGATAGATAGATAGATAGATAGATAGATAGATAGATAGATAGATAGGTAGATAGATAGATAGATAAGAAAGAAAGAAAGAAAGAAAGAAAGATAGATAGATAGATAGATAAGAAAGAAAGAAAGAAAGAAAGAAAGAAAGATAGTTAGATAAGATAAGATAGATAGATAAGACAGATAGATAAGATAGATAGATAAGATAGATAGATAGGATAGATAGATAAGATAGATAGATAAGATAGATAGATAGATAGATAGATAGATAGATAGATAGATAATGATAGATAGATAGATAGATAGATAGATAGATAGATAGATAGATAGATAGAATAGATAGATTAGATAGATTAGATAGATTAGATAGATTAGATAGATTAGATAGATTAGATAGATTAGATAGATTAGATAGATTAGATAGATTAGATAGATTAGATAGATTAGATAGATTAGATAGATTAGATAGATTAGATAGATAAGATAGATTAGATAGATAAGATAGATAAGATAGATAAGATTAGATAAGATAGATAAGATAGATAAGATAGATAAGATAGATAAGATAGATAAGATAGATAAGATAGATAAGATAGATAAGATAGATAGATAGATAGATAAGATAAGATAAGATAAGATAAGATAAGGTTAGATTAGATAGATAGATAGATAGAAAGATAGATAGATAGATAGATAGATAAGATAGATAGATAGATCAGATAGATAGATCAGATAGATAAGATAGATAAGATAGATAAGGTAGATCAGATAGATAAGATAGATAAGATAGATAAGGTAGACAAGATAGATAAGACAGATAAGATAGATAAGATAGATAAGATAGATAAGATAGATAAGATAGATAAGATAGATAAGGTAGATAAGAGAGATAAGATAGATAAGATAGATAAAATAAGATAAGATAAGATAAGATAGATCGATAGATAGATCGATAGATAGATCGATAGATCGATAGATAGATCGATGGATCGATAGATAGATAGATAGATAGATAGGTAGGTAGATAGATAGCTAGCTAGCTAGCTAGATAGATAGATAGAGAGATAACTTACATTAAAGACATTTCCTATTCGCGTGTAGTTGCGATCTTGGCCGCACATAGCCTGCTTCCACCAACTTCCACGCATGGTTGCAGATAGAAACGTCCCATATACCACCAGTCTCTATTTTCATTGGTTTTTACAAGCAAAAAATGGCCGTTTCCTATTCGCGTGTAGTTGCGATCTGCCCGCGTGTACATGCGATTTTCTTCCCCAAGTCGTTCGCGTGTACATGCGATCTTTATTTCACGTGTACATGCGACCCCCCGACCAACGGTAGTGACCTTCCAGAGTTGAGACTAACTATGGTTGAATGAAGATATTATCCATTCGGTTCACTCGAACTGCACCACGAAAGGGGGGACTGTATGTTTACCAGCGAACAACTGGGGATTTTTTGACAGCAAAACTTGCCAAATCAACACCTGGGATCTGGTTGCGCCCCTCTGGTGATCAGACGTGGATGGGAAATTCATCATAGATTTTTAATGTGGATAATCGGTCAGAAAATCATCCACATGGGAAATGGTCCACTCCCAGAAGTGGAAGCTTCAAGCTGACCTGACAAAACACGGATTTCAACAAACAATATGGATTTAACCGGCACAAATTGGCAGCTTTGACCGTCCAAAATTGGCTGATGTGTTTGTGGCCCAAATGAATAATCCTTGATACAGTATCCACTTTGTTGGGCAATCTTCCAACTTGCAGCATTTGGGACGAAGGGGGCCCCCACTAAGAATGCTGGCTCATAATCCCATCGAACTAATTTGGGAACGGCGCTGAGAGGCGCCTGGTGGTTGAAGGGTCTCTATGTCCAATTCCCCTTGTAACTGCGAATCGAGCTCTGCAAGCCCTTTTTTCTCTTTCCAAAAACTACTTCTATCCATGAAACAATTTGCTCATGGCTGCCAACTTCTTTGAATTGTGAAATGTATCAACGTTAACATCCCACCCCGCCCCTGGAAATCATCAAGGTAACATCATCAACGTAACATGTACATGAACGTTTGGTTAACATCCCGCCCCACCCCACCCCTGAACATCATCAAGGTAACATGTACATGAACGGTAACATCCCACCCCACCCCACTCCTGAACATCAGGTTAACATCTCACCCCACCCCACCCCTGAACATCATCAACGTATATTATATAGCATGTACATGAACGTAACAACAAAAAGACAACAAAACACCCAGGCGCCTTGGCAACTAATTCAATATCTCTACCATAGATCCCACAGTTTATTCTAATTCCTAATCCCATCCCCCTAATATTAAACACCCACGAAATCGTCCCAAATATGTGTAAATCCCCTATTAAACCATGGTTTCTGGCTGGTGTTTAATATTAGGGGAAGGTATGTGTTGTTACCATCTAAGCCACCAGAAAGCCTTGATCCAAGAGGAACACGGGACCGACACCCCAAGGCCTCCAGGCTGGATCCAGCAACGTTGATCGCCACTTTCGGTCTGTTGGCCAACCTCGGGTCTCGTTGGACCAAACTCAGCGGAAACAGAAAGTCTGATCCGAAAAAAATCGTGGGAAGCCAAAAAATAGTGTCTACAGTATCTTTTGGGGGGTTGCAATGTATCAACCATCAAAACCATGTTTTTTTGGGGGCAAGAAAAGTTCCACCTTCGAAATCATCTACGAAATGGTGCACCTTCGCCAGGCGCCATGTTGGATTGTTTCCATTCCATGTCTCTGATCATCCGAGCAACCTGGCTAAGGGTCATCCCGAAAACCCTGGTGCATCCTGGTGCACATCAGGATCTGCAGATCTTTCTCAAATCCATCTCAATCCTAGTGGCTCGAAAAGCTTTTCATTCGCCTCCCCTTTGGCCAGCACTGCCTCACCAGGAGGCTCCAGCAGAAAGATTGGATTTCACCAACGGATTTCACCACAGCAAATGGGTTGTGATAGGCCAAGGTTGGGGGCAGGAGCAAAAATTTTCATTGGGATTTTAACCATCTAAATGGGATGCCCGAGGCCCTTAGCCATGAATTCGCAGCCCTTCCTGGGTTCAACACGATCACAGAAAAATCCACGGCGGATCAGGCTATGAAAGCATTGGGTATAATCCTACTTTTCACCTCAAACATGTGAAAAATTGTGGTAAATCTTACCTTTTCCGCATCTTTTGGGTGACCATTTTTCCTCTACTCTCCAGGATCATATCGAACTGGAAAATCCGCAATGTAGATCATGTCCAGGAAACAACCATGGATTTTCATCGTTTTTTTTCGCCATTGTTTACCGGAGCCTATTCCCATATTTGGGTTGTTAGATCCAATGAAATATCCTATGTTATCTAACTACATCCCTGTCTCCCCATTAAGTCTTGATCTTATAAATCCAATATAGCACCTCTTTCTATCCAATTCTATCCAACTATATCCCACAAAATCTCCCCCAATGGGTCATTAAAATTCTGGGTATCCCAGGGAAATCCCCCAGGGAAAACCTCCATATCCGCTGCTCGACTTTCCACGGCTTTCGGGGATTGCGGGGCACCTGGACAGTGGGATGAAAGAAAATCAATCAAGAATTTGATGATGTTTTTCAATTTCGCACAACTCTCAGACTTATCAGTGTTCAAAAAGTTTTTGTATTCGAAGCAATTTCAATGGCAAGTTGTTAGAGTCGTGTTTGAAAATTA
>CAMXCT020001317.1:145000-162221 GCA_947184155.2 Cladocopium goreaui
AGTGCACGCCGTTGTGGCGCCAAGCACATTTCCAAGTCAAAATGCACAAAGCACCTCACTGTCGGACCACTTTTGTATCGAAGCCAAAATGTGCAAAACACACCACGTCCGGACCACTTTTGGACGTTCAACCGCGCCACACTACACAACAACGACAACAACAACAACAACAACCACAACAAGGACAACAAGGACAACAAGGACAACAAGGACAACAAGGACAACAACAACAACAACAACAACAACAACAACAATCACAACCACAACCACAACCACAACCACAACCACAACTACTAGAGCTACAGCTACAACTACAACATTGGAATCACAGCAACATCAACCACAGCTGCAGCTTCAACTACACTGCAATACAACTGCAACTACAACTACAGCTATATACAACTCCGCTACACTACACTACACTCCACTTCACCACACTTCACCACACTTCACCACGCTTCACGACCACTACACTACAAGTGCAACTGCAACTGCAACTACAACTACAACGGCTACTACAGCTACAGCTACAGCTACAACATTACAACTACAACTACATCAACTACAGCTACAACTACACTACAACTACAACTGCAACTGCAACTACAAATAATACTTTGCACTACACTCTACACCACACTACATCCAGCAGTTGTGGTTGAGGTGACCACTGCAACCACTCCAAAAAACACAAGTCCAACCAGCTTTCGGTCCATCAATGGATTTGCTTTGCCATCCATGCATCACAACAACTCACCTCACCTAAAGTGTCCTATCTTTGAAACTTCCGCCACCGCCTTGTGCGGTACTACTGGTACAGTATGGAAATTGATGATAAATCGTAGGATTTGCGTTACGTTGTTCAAACATGAGTCAAAAACTTCTTGGAAAATCCACAAAACAATGGTTGGTGAATGGGGGGTTCCTGCTCATGAATTCTGATGATCCCAATATATCAAGCATAGCATAGAGGTACATCATCAATTTCATATAAACCCACATACCCACAAGGGCACGGGTCAAAATCTACGGGGCCAAGCACCGATGTGTTTTGTTTTTCATGTATAAACTATCCATCGAATGTTCCATGTGTTCATAATCAACCATCCAATTCTTGGGGAACACAATGACTTGGCCCCAGGCCCATCCCCACCTTCTTCGCCGCCTGCGCTCGCTCCCGCTGCTTCTTTCGCATCCCTTGACGTGGCATCGTGAGAGACCCCTGTGCGACCCACGGCTTCGCGGTTCACCAAGGGATTGGTAATGTTGGGAGAACAAAGATGCCAATGGACATGCAAATTTCTATGGCAAATGAAGGATGATTGTATGGAATGTTCCTTTGCTGATGGCGTAACTAGATCCTCCTGCAGATCTCATGTTTTCTTTTCCCGCAACGTAGAGTGGAGATGATGTTCCGATCCCTGCAATGTGTTGCTCGTGGCACGGCCTGGGCAGAGGTATTCCGAAATGGAACTGCTAAGCTGCTAGTAGTTGGAGGATCATCCCACGAATCGCAACTGTTTTTTATAATTGATTTAAGAGAAAAACTTATCATATTTGCAGATGATAACCATCCCTCTTTGCCACTCACTTCGTTGGCAAAGCCTGGGATGATCCAAGGTGCCTATCGACTATGGCAATGCAAATTCCCGTGCTTTTAATCATGGATATCCATAAACATGAGTTCTCAAAATGGAAAACGTAGGGGCCCACTAAAATAATATTTAAATATATCTGAATTGTGTCATGGACAGCTACGCATAGCTACGCAAGTTCTTCCTCTTTTACAAGAACGGTTCGTGCTATGAACCCTTGCCGCTGGGACAGTTTTCACAAACAATACGATCAAAACGGCGCAATGGATGCATGCAACCTTTCCCTTTTCCATTGGTTTAGATATCTATCTATCTATCTACCTATCTATCTATCTATCTACCTATCGATCTGTCGATCTATCGACCTATCTACCTACCTACCGACCTACCTACCTACCTATGTATATGTGCATGTGTGTGTGTGCGTGTATGTGTATATACGTATATGTATCTATGTGCGAATGTATGAATGTATGAATATGAATGAAGGTATGAACGTAGGAATGTGTGAATGTATAAATGTAGGAATGGAGTATTTATATATATACTGAGTGTATTTTTGGCATTATTTTGGTATCTTGTGACTGTTGCGCTCTTGTACTCTACAACTGGGCCTATGTGCTACCCAGGCATCTACACAGTCTTCCTTTGTGTGTATCTACATATATTTGTTTTTGTATATATGTATCTTTGTAAATGTCCTTTAGGTTATTTTTATTTATTTTTTATATGTAGTTTAGCAGTCGCTTACAGTATGTATGTACATGCAATATGCTGAACCAGGCCCCTGGCTGTCGGGGGTTTCTGCTTGGAGCGCCGAAAAGTGATCGCTTGGAGCGCCGAAAAGTGGATCGCTTAGAGCGCCGAAAGAAACATAAGAGAACAATAGCGCTGGAGTTCCATATATGCGCGGAGCCCATTAGAATGCTAAATGATGCAGTCATATGTCTCGGATCACAGATAACATTCCATGCGATCTTCTTTTACTTGAAGAAAGTGTTTCCAACTTATCAGGAACTTCTTGGAAGTTTACTTGAAGAAGTTGTTCCAACGTATCAGGAACGTCTTGGAAGTTACTTGAAGAAGATGTTGCTTTTAGTCAGAACGTCTTGCAAGTTACATAACAAACTTTTTGGCACGTGACTTATGAGATGTTTGAACGTTCAGGACGTCTTGGATTACTTGAAGAAGAGGTTCAATTTAGTCAGGAACGTCTTGGATGTAACTTGAAGAAGAGGTTGCAATTTAGCAGGAACGTCTTGCAAGTGACTTGATGAAGATGTTTGAACGTAGCAGGAACATCTGGCAAGTTATTTGAAGAAGAGTTTACAAATATCAGGAACGTCTTGCAAGTCACGCACAGAAGATGTTACAATGTATCAGGAACATCTGGCGAATTACTTGAAGAAGATGTTGCAACGTATCATATATCAGGAACGTTTTGCAACTTACTTACAGAAGACGTTACAACGTAGGTGCTGGAGTGGGTCGTTTCGTTCCAATCCCTGTTCCATACCCGTTCCAGATCCGTACCACTCAGATCTAGAGAGTTTCACTTTCTGTTGTGAAACTGTTGAGTACATTCGAATCTTTCCATTCTTCTGTAACCGTAAAGCCCGTAAGGCCGGTAAGGCCGGTAAGGCCCGCAGAGCCCGTAGAGCCCGTAGAGCCCGTGGAGCCCGTGGAGCCCGTGGAGCCCGTGGAGCCCGTAGAGCCCGTAGAGCCCGTGGAGCCCGTGGAGCCCGTAGAGCCCGTGGAGCCCGTGGAGTCGAAGAGCCTGTGGAGCCCGTGGAGCCCGTGGAGCCACGTAGAGCCCGTGGAGCCCGTGGAGCCCGTGGAGCCCGTAGAGCCCATGGAGCCCGTGGAGCCCGTTGTCGTTCAGAAGGGTCAAATACTCATGGCTACCGGTTGTGTTCTAGCTAGAGCACGAGCACTAGCCATCCAATGCAAACCTGCGTTGAACAGGTGTACAACAAGGATGCCGCGCAGATGAGAAGTGAAAATGGGAGACAGCTAGCGTGAGTACCTTCAACATGCACATCCTTGACATGTATATGACCGTGTATGATATGCATATAAATTTACATACATATATATATATATAATTTAAATTTATTGTTTTTTAATGTAGTTATTTGTTTATTTCTGTATTTCCTATATGTCGTCACACTCCAAAGGTCCGGAACAAGACTAGTTACGAAGCACCTTCGTTCCATGCGTCCTGAACGCCGCTGAACGTTCCATACACAATTTTGAGACACAGCCATGTCTCTGCAGGCGTTAGAGACCTCAAAGGGAAATGAATATGTTGATTGGGGTAATAACATGATCTTTATCTTCATAAGGGATCAAAATTAGCCACCCCATATGAACAGTATGTTGATTGGGGTAATAACATGATCTTTATCTTCATAAGGGATCAAATTCGCTGATGAGAGCTGTTGAGAGACAAGAGACCATCTCAAAAATAGTGTCTGTTTGCTGCCGTGTCCAACACAAACCGTTTTCTGGAGACTTGCAAGAGGTTCCCACAGAAGCAGTATCTGTATGTATGTATATGCCTTGCTATTCTTCAAGTATAGATGTATGTGTATATATATATATATCTATAATGTCGAGTATCTTTATTGAATTATAGTTAAAGAGTTAAATACTTAGTATTGTTGAATACTAGTGCATCAAAAAATCATTGTAAATTAGTAGGAGTTGAGCCCGATATTTCGCCATTTGGGTTATTGACAAATGTTTTTTTTGATCGTTGGGTGTATCTGTTGCTTACCACATGAATCAGCATTTTTGTTGCCTTTCGCTCAGATCTAGAGAGTTTCACTTTCTGTTGTGAAACTGTTGAGTACGTTCGAATCTTTCCATTCTTCTGTAACCGTAACAAAGCCCGTAAGAAGAAGGTCCCGTAAAAAGGCCCTTAGAGAAGAAGGCCCAGCCCGTAGAGCCCCGTAGCCCTTAGGGCCCGTAGATCCGTATAGCCCCGTAAGCCGTAAGCCCTGCCGCAAGCCCGCAGAGCCCGTAAGAGCCCGTATGAGTCCCTTGAATCCCGTGGAGCCCGTGGAGCCCGTAGAGCCCGTGGAGCCTATGGAGCCCGTGGATCCCGTGGAGTCCGTGGAGCCCGTAGAGCCCGTGGAGCCCGTGGAGCCCGTGGAGCCCGTAGAGCCCGTGGAGCCCGTGGAGCCCGTGGAGCCCGTTGTCGTTCAGAAGGGCTCTTCTCGAAGATGTTACAACGTATCAGGAACGTCTTGCAAGTCACTTGACGAAGATGTTACGACGTAGCAGGAACGTCTTGCCTGTGTGTGCACAGGAACATGAACGTTATTACCCCACCCCACCCCACCGGTAACTGATCATGAAAGAGCAGTGCAGTGCGTGTGTCTGCAGGACAGCAAGAAAGATGATGAGGTTGCTGTGCCTGACTCCATGTCCCAGCCCCGTGTCCCCAAGTGTTACCCCAAAGGTATGATTCTCTGGTGCTCTAAGTGATCCACTTTTTTGGTGCTCTAAGTGATCCCATGGTGCTCTAAGTGATCCGGTGCTCTAAGTGATCCACTTTCCGGTGCTCTAAGTGATCCCTTAACCCCCCTGGCTGGCTTAAAACGTTTAGCCAGTTTTGGTGCAGGGGGGGGTATTGGTGCACGATTCTTCCCGACTGGTGCAAACCTGGTGCAAGGGTGGGTCTGGGCCGTTTTTTGTGCATCGGCTGGCCGGTGCACGGAAAAAAAAAAAGTGTTGGAAAACCACTTGTTTCATGTCAAAAATCCATTACTTGGTGAAAACTCGGTGCTGAGAAACCATTTTTTAGGGCTCGGAAATTTTGATGAAACTTCTTGAGGAGAGATTTTGGTGTCATTTGTTTAACGACTTTTGGCGTCAAAAAAACAACTGTTCGGGCTGAAAACCGGCTGAAACCCTAGGCTTTGAACGTACCAAGCCAAGCAGCAATCTGTTCAAAAGGTGCAGGCATATGCAGGCATCCTTTTGCCGTGTGCAGCCTAGATGGCGGCTGCAGTTATGCTCCTTAACTCTTGACATCCTTCGCCCCTAAAACCAAAATTTGACACCAAACTTAGAAGATCTTAGTTTCTGCCCCTGCTGAAGCAATTTTTGGCGCCACAAACCGGATTTGGAAACACCAGGCCCAAACACCAGTTTTATGCCATCTGAGCCCCACATGTTCCCACATTTTTATTTCCGCGCGCCCCTTTTCCATTTTCCAGCACCTTGCCGTGCACCGCCCCCCCCCAAAGCCCACGTTTTAAACCAGCTACGGGCTGGGCAATGCATATGCAAATATTGAAGAGAAACACAGAGAGAGAGAGAGAGAAAAAAAATAATATTATATATATATATATATGATTCCGCCAGCATAGACCCCAGATATCATAAGATATTTTATGGTGGCCACCAAGCGCTTGCCTTTTTTGCTACGGCATAAACGTAATCTCCACCAGGGTCCAACACCCACACTACCATAAACATCTCGCAGCCACCCTTTGCAGGGACACCAGCACCCAAGCTTCATAGCGCACAGCGCACACACCACTCTAACAGCAGCACCCTGAAGCAGCACCTGCAGCAAGACATGAAGCCTGCAGCTAGAAATGGAGCTAGGGGCTCTATTTGGAGCTTGGAGCTTTAGAACAGTCGGGGTTAAGAGAACCGCAGTCGGAGTTAAGACTCCCTGTGGGTTGCCAAGATGCTGGTTTCACAGTATATACATATATACACATATTCACATATACACATATACATATATATATATATTTACATGCACAAATATACATATATACACACATACATACATATATGCATGTATATACCGTACATATATATATATATACATAGGTATATATATATACATAGGTATAGATCTATATATATACATATGCATATATGCATATATGCGAATATGCATGTGTATACAGCACATATAAACATGTACATAGGCATATATATATATATATACATATGTATATATATATGCATATATGCATGTATATACAGTACATATAAATATATACATATACATATACATATACATATACATATACAGATACATACATATACATATATATATATATACATATACATCTACATATACATATACATATACATATACATATACATACACATATACATATACATACACATATATACATGTATACACATTATACATATAGACATATACATATGTACATATTTACAAGTATGTATCTATTATGTGTATATATATATATAGTATATTATGTACCTATTTTCTGCGTGCATATATTAATACAACTACATTTATATAAATAAATATATATATATATTATGTATGTAACTAGTTGTTTAGTGATGGAACCCCCAATCAAATATAATGCAGTGAATCCAAGACTGTGAACCAAACCCTTCAACGCTCAGTACCTTTCTGTTGCATAGGGCGGTGTCGCGCGTTTGAAATCCTTCCTTTAACGAACTTCGGTCGGCAGGGGGGGGTCCCTGGCGCTGAAGCGCGAGGCCAATCTGCAGTGAAGCAAAGGTCGTTCACCTGATCGACCTTGTCGCCAGAGGCGACTTGAACAGCGTTTTCGATTTGACGCCATCATGGTCTGCAACCACTGCACCTTGGACTTCGAGGGACTGCGATTGACCTCCTGGAGTTGGAAGCATCATCAAATTGGCCTCGGGTAGTTAGACAGTTTGCAAAATGGAAAACATGGCCCGCTTAGTTCGAGTCACCTATAATTAAAATGTGATTTCCAATTCGCAAACTAGCACTACCAGAGGCTACAAGAAAAACAGCACTGAAATGCGCCCAAGTCAGGGCTTGTGAAATCAAGCTGAGCTGATTTTTTCGCTCACCTGGTGACTTGCTAACTTCACCAGTTACAAAGGAGGTTTCAAGAATTGCCGACAGAAAACTTCCACCCCTTGCCATCTTCTAAGTCACATCTTTCTGTGCTGCAAAGATGACTTTTCTGGGTGAACATGGACGAACTACGCTCTCAGGGATGGCCTCAATCTGTAGATATTCCGAAACTGACCATCTAAAATGGATGTGTTCGGGAAAAATATGCAAAATACGCGTAAAAAGTCGACCGAAATCATCCAGGTAATCACAGTTTTTTCGCAGTTTGGGGTTGGCCCTGGGGCCCTGGGGCCCTGGGATGAGGCGAGCTGGCACATCCCTGAGATGTTTAAGAAATCAGCGGCGCTCTGCTAAGTAACAGCTGCCTGCGACACCCTCCGCACCGGAGATTCTGTATCTCAAATGGAGACCCAACAGTCTGAGTCTGACAGTCTGGATTCGCTCAACTTGGATCATAAACCAGGTAGGGATGGGAAATATGTGTGTATATATATACATGTAATATGATGTAATATCTAAAAGCACATAAAAAGAGAGCATCATTGGGTGCTTTGCAGGGTCCCCGGCATATTCCCCTAGAACTACAAAGCATGACGAAGTGATCTTGAACGGGAAAATAGAAGGAGGCTGAAAGATATACCATCTGTTGGTTGCTGAATGGACTGAATGGGAAGTCATCGCCTTGGTCCAAAACTTACCCGTTCGAATGGGCCCTGTTGGTCATCTGTGGAATGCCGATTTGCGAAAAAATATCTGGTGAACAGCTTAAACCATCCTATTCGCAGACAACCTATTGCAAACCATACCTCTGTTTTCATTGGGGTTTAACCGCATATGGACATTGGACATGGGGTAAAACGTGTTTCCTTTTTAGGACTGATTTTGAGGGGTGGTTGCTGGTTTGATCCCCTGGTGAAATCCCTCACATTGTGCTGGTTAAAATCACCACTTTTTCAGTAAATCCACATGTGTCCTTGATTCAAGTCCCCCATGTGAAGTTGTTTCATAACTGCTTCGGCCCAAAATCTGATGGTTTATCCTGATTTCCCTCTGATTCAAGAAACATCATGGATCAAAATTAGATACCCCTAAAATTGGATAAAGTTGGATGGTTAGTACTAATACATATATATATGTATATAATAGATCTCTGCAGCCTGGGTCCTAAATATTGACCCTCCATGATTTCCCAAAGTCATTTTGAGAACTCAACTCGTGTTGGGACTGACTGTGGTGCTTGCGTCACTGGGGAGGACTGCACCTAGGCGCGCCTTAGGCTCGGAAACGGCCATGAAACCAAGGAAATCACCAAAGTAGGCTCTATAATTGAATAGATAGTGGAGCACACAGAAGTATACATCTGGCTAGTCTTAAGTGGGGAAGTGACGCTTAACCATGAGGTGTTGGGGTACATTTCTCTAGGCAAAGCCAGTTCCACATATATAATAATGTGTCTAATTTAAGAGGATTTATGTATCTCTGAATACATCTATAGATGTGATGTTGTGCTGCCAAAAGCAAGAAAGTATGTGGTTGCAGGGTCCTTAGATAGACAGAGACAAACGTGTGCAGTATACACATGCATATAATAATCATATGTGATGTGCATCAGGATGTATGTATGTAAATATATGTATGCATGCATCCTTGTATGTATGTATAGTATATGTGATGTGAGGTGAGGTTACGTTCTGTGATGTGCTGTGCTGTAATGCAAAGTAATGTGATGTAATAAAGTAATGCAAAGCAACGTAATGGAAAGTAATGTAAAGTAATGCAGCGCACTGAAATGAGATGGAACGCAATGGAATGCAATGGAACGCAATGGAATGCAATGGAATGCACTGTACTGTACTGGACTGTACTCTGATGTAATGGTATGTCTGTCTCTGTCTGTCTGTCTGGCTGGCTGGCTGGCTGTCTGGCTGTCTGGCTGTCTGGCTGTCTGGCTGTCTGGCTGTCTGACTGTCTGGCTGTCTGGCTGTCTGGCTGTCTGGCTGTCTGTCTGTCTGTCTGCATGCATGTGTGGAGGAATAACATTTTCCCCATGATGAATGGCTAAATTACCTGTGTGTGTGTGTGTGTGCATGTCTCCTTGCCGGCCAGCTTCGTTTTACCATTCTGGGGTTGCAGCCTCCCAAAAATGTGACATGCCCAGGTACTGAAAATCTCCGCATGTTTTGTTGATTGTATCTCCAGTCCCCTTCCAAGCTCCAAGGCAAGATAACAAGTCTTGAACTCCTGTTTCTCAGTTGCCAATTTTGAGGGACACCCATTTCCGGCAAAGTCTGCTGGTTCATTGTAGCGCAGCATTTGTAAGGTGCTGAACCACATCATAAACCATCCCAATTATACAAGAAATTTGTGGTACAAACCGATCCCAAACTGGGAGGTGATTGTTGGGTTTACCACATTATGCACCTTCTTGTATGAAGCTATGTGGAGCATTCCTAATCTACCAACAGTTGTCCGGAAAGTCAATGCATTTGGCAACCCTGAGTTGAACCAACGCACCGGGCCGCATACAACACCATTTTAGCTGCAACTCCTACAGGGATATGGGTCAAGAAAAAATGCATCTGATGGTGAACATGAAAATAGATCAAATAGCTGGTAAATAGGTTCATCCCCCAACAAATGGTATCAAAGGCATTGATTCCGCCTTGCATTTCTTTCAGCGACATCTTGAGAAGAGACATCCATTCCCTTCAAAAGTACCAGGTTTTTTGCTCTCTCCTCATGACTAGTTTCCTTGCGAGCATACCTCGTAAGTTTTTAACTCCAAATTTCTTGGTGAAATGACAGTTCCCAAGGTACAGTCTGTACAGCAGGCGACCCCATAAACCATGATGGTCCACCCTGCACGGTCTTTCACACAAAATCACAACCAAGAGACCGAGAGGAAAAAGAAACACCGCCCCCTGAGCTTAGCTCCAGCAGACTGTGCCCCAAATTGCCTCCGGCGCCACTGACATCCCACATCCTACAACCGTTTAAAAAAGAACAAAAATAACCTCTAAATCAAACCCAAACATGCAAAAATCCACTACTAAACCAAGGTTCCCAAGCGGATTAGAAAACGTTACACCATTTCGTCATCACAAGAACCATCTCAGTACACAGCAACACTTGGCAGCCCGAATGCTTGCACAAAAATACTCAGCAAACAGTGAAACAATAGGGGTAATTCAACCCGGTCGATTTTCCGGTGAACTCTATTTTTTTCCTTGTGCATTATTTCCCAGTACATCATGTCTGGTTATTGGAGGGTAATACCAAATGCTTGACATTTCTTCATGGCTGGGCTCTTCAAAAAGACAATGCGCTTTGGGTATACCAGCCCAGTTCAATGTGTTCCATCTATCCGCTCCGTGTTCCTAAAACAAATAATAATTAATAATAATAATAACAATAATAATAATAATAGTAATAAGTAATAATATATATATATTGAAAAAATCTACACATCAACCCAAAAAATGTATCATGTTAAACCATCCATGTTGTTGTGTGGCAAAAAAAAAAGGTTCCATACCCATATGTTCGTTTGCTCAATCCCTCCGTTTGGAGGTTTAACCCCTACACAGTATCTGTGGTGGTCTAATGCCAATTTTTTGTTTGTGAATTCCCAGTTTTCTTGTTGCTAAATCATGTGTTTGATCCCCATACTTGTTTTCTCCAATTAAATATCTAAATTGGTTCGCGTGAAAATGGAAAATATGCGGTACTCCAAATTGACAAACCCGAACATCATATATTGGTGGCGGTTATCTCCCATTGTATCCCCAATATCATAGTATCATCGTATCCCATATCTACCTACATTATATTTCCATGAAATCGCGTTAATGAGGTAAGTCCAAGCACAGCCACCATCCCTAATTCCGTTCATGAAGTTGGATAAACCCCTGACTGGCATGATATTTTTTGCAACCCCCAGTCATGGGTGGAGTTAATAGTCTTGTTTGTGGCATTGAAGTTTTACACCCCCAATTGCTCTCCAATACACCAACAAAGACGTGGAAAATCCACCATCAATGCAGATCACTGCCCGACGGGCAACAACCATGGATTTCCATAATTCCCCAGATAGCATCAGCTAAAGTATCAGCTATAAGGGTTCTTACATCTCTATGTAGAAGATCCTGATCGCCGAAAATTTTCCCGGTCAAGCCGCTCAAGCCTCCTTCTCTCCCTGCCTTGTCTCCCTTCATGATCGCCACCTTTTGCGCCTGCTGCCCTGTCTCCCAGCCTTGTCCTTCATGATCGCGCCTTTGCTGCCGCTGCCGCCTTGTCTCCCAATACCGTCTCCCTTCATGATCGCCGCTTTCCGCTGCCGCTGCTGCCTTTTTTTCCAGCTTTGTTTCTCTGCGTGATCGCCGTCTTCGCTGCGGCCTTGTTTCCCAGCCTTGTCTCCCTAATTGCTGCCTTCGCTGCCGCTGTCGCCTTCTCTCCCCAGCCTCGTCTCCAAGCCCAGCCTTGTCTCCCGGTGGCGTGATCGCCGCCTTCGCTACCGCTGCTGCCTTGTCTCCCAATCTCGTCTTCCTTCATGATCGCCGCCGTCACTGCCGCTGCTGTATTATTTTCCAGGTTTGTTTCTCTGCATGATCGCCGCCTTCGCTGCCGCTGCCGCCTTGTTTTCCATTCTCGTTTCCGTGCTCTCCCAATCTTGTCTGCAAACTTGAAGACTGACTGGAAAATATCTTTGCTATCTGGGGTCTATGCCGGGGTAATTTTTGTAAGTTCACTGAAAGGTATTAACATGTTTTTCTTGTTTTAACCAATATGCTATGACATACCCATGGTGGGGGCAGATATCCACTGTATCCCATCATATCCCCAGTATAGCAAGTTTTATCCTGATATAAAAACTATTCTAGCCAGCCGTATACCCATTTTAAAAAGCATATACATTTACATATATATATATACATATACATATAAATACATACATATATATATACAGATAAATATATATATATACATTTTAAAAAAAAATATTTATACATATAAAAACACATATTTTCATATATATATATACATATATCTGTATATGTATAAATATATATACACAGATAAATAAATATATATATACATATATCTATATACAGATCAATATATATATATATACATATACATATATATACATATATATATACATCTATATAAATATATATACATACATACATACATACATACATACATACATTACATACATTACATACATTACATACATTACATACATTACATACATTACATACATTACATACATTACATACATTACATACATTACATACATTACATACATTACATACATTACATACATTACATACATTACATACATTACATACATGACATACATTACATACATTACATACATGACATACATTACATACATTACATACATTACATACATTACATACATTACATACATTACATACATTACATACATTCCATACATTACATACATTACATACATTACATACATTACATACATTACATACATTACATACATTACATACATTACATACATTACATACATTACATACATTACTACATACATTACATACATTACATTCATTACATACATTACATACATTACATGCATTACATACATACATACCTCCCTGCAACATCCATGCATGCACATGCATCCATGCATCCTAGTCATACATGCATACATGCATACATGCATACATGCATACCTGCATACGTACATACGTACATACATACATGCATACATGCATACATGCATACATGCATACATGCATACATGCATACATGCATACATGCATACATGCATACATGCATACATGCATACATGCATACATGCATACATGCATACATGCATACATGCATACATGCATACATGCATACCATTACATTACATTGCATTGCATTACATTACATTACATTACATTACATTACATTACATTACATTACATTACATACATACATACATACATATGTATATATAGATGGATGAACCTCATCTTCTGGCTGTAGACCCTCAGATCCGTCTGGTTCGGATCGAACTTGGGAATTTGCCCCCATGGCAGAGAGTTGGGAGGAAAGGTCGCTGTCACAGCTGCAGTTTCGGCTGCTTCCGCTGCTTCAGACATGGCTCAGTTCCACTGGGGATGTTGTGCTGTCTACGCCGTCTATGCGCTGCTAGACTTGTCCTAGGCCTGCACACCTGCCTGTTTCTTTAGTTGGAGCAATTACCTACAGCGGCAGCCCAGTGCTCCGCTACCAATGTTAATGTGATCCCCAAATAGGGTGAAAGGATGTTTCCCCAAACACCTGAAGCCACGAAACCCTGTTTCATTCACCAACTGCTGTCCTCCCACCCAAGGCAGGTGGCAATGTATGGCGCATGACACTGGAAAATTCACCGCATATATATATATACACATAAGCATATATATATAGACATGTATATTTAAAGATATAAATATATACTATACACATACACATTTACACACACACACATATATATATATATACGCAGTGTCACACCCCCACCACACCACAGGGGGGGGCGGGGAACATAGCTCCTGTATATCCATACCCATTCCTACTGCTAACTACTACTCACTACTACTAACTACTACTAACCCCCCCACCCCCCTACCCACCCACAGGGGGGTGCGGGGAACATAGCTCCTGTATATCCATACCCATTCCTACTAATAACTACTACTCATTACTACTAACTACTACTAACCCCCCCATCCCCCTACCCACCCACAGGGAGGGGGCGGGGACTTAGCTCCTGTATATCCATACCCATTCCTACTACTAACTACTATTCACTACTACATACTACTAACTACTACTAAGTAACCCCCCCACCGGGGGACCTGGGAGGGCTGCAGCATATATATATATATATAAATACATATACATATACATATATATATATATACACATATATTTAAATACATATACATATATATATATATGTATACATATGTGTATATATATACATATATATACATATTTTTTGATATACATATATACATATATACATATATACATATGTTTATATACATATATATATATAAATGAAATATATACATATATATATATACACCTATATTTACATATATTTGTATATACACATATATATATATGTATATAAACATATATATATATACATATTACAAATATGTGTATACATATTTATATTCATACATATATATATATATTTACATATATATATGTACATATATAAATAATATATATATATATGTATTTGCATACAGATATATAGACAAATATAAATTTATATACATATATATACATATACAAATGTGTATATGTAGATATATATATATATATCATACATCTATATATATATATAAATAACAATGCATACATACATAATAGATATATATATATATATATTGTACGTGTATGTGGTTATTTAAATATATGTACATACAAATATGTATATATATATATATGTCTACATATATGTTTTGGTTTTTACATATATATCGTTCCCATTACATCCCCGTGTTTATCCCCCTTAGACACACAAGTGTCGCGTCACTAGTAGCGTCTCCACATCGACCTGCCTGCGGCGATGCCTGCGGCGTCACAGTGAAATTAATGTCGATGGCTGAAGGCCAGGTTCCCTGGGCTTCTCGACCTGCCTTAGCTCTTGGAAGCGTTCGTCGGTCATGTGATAAAAAGGTGAGGGCTGGATCCCAACCGTTTTTGGATGATTATAGGACCTAATGTTAAAATATACATAATACCTATCTAAGTTGGATGGGTTAACACTAATGACTCCTATCCCAATAACACTAATAATTCTAAAAGTATGGTTAATATCCCACGTTGTCAATAACATTCAATAACATTAATGGTTGGGATCATGTTGTATTTGATGGCTCACAATCAAACATGGCACAGGCTGGAAAATCCACCATGTACTTCGAGGGTATACGGCTGAGTCGCTGAGTCCTGGCATCTGCCCATGTATGGTCCCCCCCGTTGATATTGCAATCGCCAAATAACTGGCCAAAACACTGTAAATTACGCTACAAAATGCAACAAGAGATGTCCGGGGTAGACATATATGCATATATATATACGTATATAGATACATATATATATATACATATATATACATACATATATGTGCACATATGTTTATACATTCATTTATATATATATATATACATATACATATATATATATTTACATATAAATATATATATACATATATATATAAATACACACATATAAATACACATATATATATATACATATGCATAATGTACATATACATATAGGGACCATCACCATCTCGGGGGCAGGGGGGGACCACCAAACGCTGGGCAATAAATAAATATATATATATACATACATATGTATGTGTATATATATATATATATTTACACCTATGAATACACATGTATGTATATATATATGCATATATATTTTTTACAACATGTTATTCCCGAGTTTTTGCGATGGAAGTTAGATATATGCATGAGATGGATATGGATTATAGCACCACTTATGTACCAGTTGCAACCGGGTTGGAAACGATTTGTACAATCCCCGCAACTAGCAGTAACTAGCAAGCACCCTAAGAGAAAGATAGGATGGATTTTGAAAAAAAGTCTAGGTCGCAAAACATGTTTTCCAATAAACTGGCACAGTCTATGCTGGTTGGAAGCATGGAAACTGGACAACAACCCATGTTTTAACTGGTTTCGTCATATGTCAAGGGTAAAAAATGGGTTGGAAAGCACGCACCCAGTGGTATTCACATCCAAGTATAGAGTGGTGAACTTCGGCCACGTCATGGGGTGATAGGACTTATAGAAACAAGAAAAATCATAAAATATGTGATATGAAACCTATATAGTATACGTATTCATCTGGATTCATCTGGTGCTTTTAGGCCCGTCGCAGGGCAAATAATGTCAGTTGATGGGGACTCTGGTTCTTGGAGATACGGACATGGGTCCGAAAAAAGCGAAACCCAACATCCCCCAAAAAGGTGGGGCAGGGTGAAATTGATCATATGGGCATCCCCGATTCTCATATTCTTTTTGGAAGGCGTACAAATGCTGGAAGAAGAGTATAGAAGAGTCAA
This sequence comes from Cladocopium goreaui, assembly GCA_947184155.2. Lineage (NCBI taxonomy): Eukaryota > Dinophyceae > Suessiales > Symbiodiniaceae > Cladocopium > Cladocopium goreaui. The sequence continues at coordinate 161,574 of CAMXCT020001317.1, forward strand.
AATATGTCAAGAGATGGGAAAGGGTCAAAAACACTGTATCCCTTCTGTTCGCATGAAAATTGCTTGGGTTTACGGAGTTTACGGATGTTCATCCACGATCCATCCCCTATCTGAGGTATGGTCAACCCGCATTTGGAATTCACCTTTGCTGGTGTTGTTGAATCCCTATTGATGGACGACCATTCCCCATTATGGTTAATGTGGTAAAGTCAATGCCATAAACCTACCATTTGGGGATGTGGTTTACCACCCATTTGTGTTGATGTTGGGGATGGTTTACATTTGGTTTTACCACACTATATTATATATAATTACACATCTTGTTTTCCATGTTCTATCTTTCAAGATCCAAGATGCTTAGAAGAATCTTTTGGATCGACTTTGGTGATGCTCTTCGCCTCACCTTCTTCGATCTCCGGCATGATTCTGCGCACCTCACGGCCAGAAACTCGTCACAGACTTGTCGCAGAATTGGGTGTGTCTGAGAATGTTTACCAATTTAGTAGGGAAAATCATGTTTGGCTACTGAATTTTGGGGTACCCAATTTTCAGAACCCAAATTGTGACTCCCCGGCGTCGCCTGAAAGCCGAATGGGAATGGGAATCAATGTAGGACCCTTCCAACACCATGGTGCTTTACTCATCAAC